>JAQFVV010000027.1:9525462-9825910 GCA_028023455.1 Epiperipatus broadwayi | reverse complement strand
AGGCTTTATTTTTTTCTTACATCGACAGTTATTCACGATCCACATAAGGGGGCGCCAGATACGATTATTTAAGTTGATTTTAACTACTCGCATCACCTTACATCATGTCAAAACGATTTCAAAGTCTAATCCCACCCACTAGCTCAAAACTCCCAGCATGGACCAATAAGGTGTCTCAAGGTTGTTACATGTTTATTTCTAAAATGATTCCTCCCGGAGAAGACGCATTGTCCGCTACTTCAAATCAGCAAGGTTTTCTACTAAGTCGATCACGGCTTAAGGATCGTTTATTGGTTATCACTGACCTATGAGGTTGTTCTCTTCCGCCCCGAACACAAGGCTTACAAGTTCATCCCCCCGCTTTATTATATATAACATAATTTATTGACGTTTATTTTGATTATAGACCCGCCCGCTCTTAAATCTATCTTAACTAAGGTGAAATAAGAAACATCGTGACTTACGGCACGATGGTGACATAATTAATAAAATAACTAAATGAAAATTAAAATTGACTAAATCTACTTCAAAGATAAGTTATCAAAGAATAAGTAACTATGGTTTTGATTGTGTGTGAAAAGATTTGAGATATGCTCGACTTGATAAGATATTGAACAAGTTTATTAAATATGAAAAGAAACATTATTAATTTATTTATTACGAACATTATTAATTGATTTATTACAAAACATTATTAATTGATTTATCACACACGCGCACATACATTCACGCCCACAGAGAATCATAAGTATTCATAACACAATTTGAATGACGAGAAAGTTCTTTTCTATTTGATAAATATCTAATCTTTCCTTAGCTTCACTTAAGTTCAAAGTTCAAAGTTCAGTAATAAAGATAAACTATCATGACGAGGAAAGTTTTAAGATTTATTTGAGTAAATTTATGTTGGTTAATTTCGAGATTGCCTTACGAGTTTATTAATTGAGTGAGTGAACAGAATAAAAAAACATATTTACCTAGGATTTGTCTGGGTTGCAACGAAGGTCGATTGGTCTGGACGAGTTTGGGTGTTTCACGGAACATTTCTTTTTATTAGGAGCATTCACTTAACATGGCGATGTTGTCAGAATTCCATAGCTTCGGAGATATTTCAGTAGCGGAGCGCCGATCAGTCACTGAAGGGTTGATTAGCCCCTCATGACAGTCGGCGCTCTTGGTATTAATTTCATGATGATCATTTTAAGTATTGCGGAATAACCAAGCTAATTCAGAACAATTCTAATTTTAGATAAAAGCATCAGCATCGGAATAAATGAGCAGGTGGTAATTCAGCGTACTGAGAATAGGAAAATAAAAACAATAATGAAAATGTATTAATCGAAATGAATCGAATCGAACTGAATCCAAACAACTCTTTCCACAATTAATTGATTAATTTTTAAATCAATCTCCAAATATCCACAATTAATTAATGAATAGGTTTTGACTAGTATTTATAAGGGTTGATCCCTATCTTAGGATCCAATCTACCCCCATAGTTCCCTGTTCTTGGAGTTGTCGTTCAGGTCCGCGTTTGAGGTACTTGCTCACTCACTCTTTGTGCTAACGGCAATATTTATTTTGGGACAATCTCATTTTGCAATCTCACTCAACCAACTTATTCCTTCACACCTCGAAGGCATGCGTGTGTGCGTGTGTTTTACTAGAACAATACAAGTTATTTTAAATTTAGAAGTCGAGCATTTATCTTTTCCTCAAATCTTTTCTATTAGTTTTATTCTAGCTAAAATTATATTTCTAAAATAAACATTTCTAATTCCCCGTGGTGATTTTGATTGATAATTATTTTTATTATTTTAGGAGTGCGTATTATTTTTTTTTATTCTTTAGGAAAGCATATTATTTTTTGTTATTAATTTTATTATCTAAAGGCTTTAATCATTTAATTAGACGTTTTACCGTCTGCATTTTATCAATGTGTTTTATAAAATGTATTTATGAGAGAAAGAAAACTATTACTAATTACGAAATAAAGTTACGAGTGTTTTATGTTGCTTGCTGGTGTGTGTGTGTTTATCGATGTATCCTAGATTTAATATTGATGTAACGCTGTCTCGTTACATATCCCCGCGCTCCGTCTAAAAAAAATCAAAATGCGAGGTTTCGCACTTTTAATTTTTTTTTTTTTTTTTCTCTTACACCGTACTTCACGACTTTCCCCTCGTTTACTCCGGGCCACTTCCTGTGGTTCGACTTTCCCTCACGTAAAGAAAACACATCGGCAGGTTATGTGGTCAGGCTCGGATTCGATCTCTACGAACTCAGCTCGGCGTGCCATAATTGGTATATCCTACCCAATCTGGTACAGGCACCCGGGCGGAAGGGCGGCATGGGGATGGACATTTCCGAGGTCCCGCGATGCAAGGTTACGATTCTACATGGCCTTTCCTTACGGCCTATCTAATGGGAGGCAGGGGGATGGACCTTTCCGACGTCCCCTCTGCAGAAAAACGACAAGTAAGAGGTAGCGAACAATCTAGAACATAAATATACGAAATATCCGAGCTCTGTACCTCCTAGCACAATGGAAAATGGTGAGGGAAGGAACAGTGATCGTGTACTTTTCGTGATCCGGCTCTCTTTTCCTCTAGTTAGTCTTCGTGTTTTTTTTTTTTTTTTTTTTCTTGGATTACTACATTTTTAGTTGACGGCGGGCGATGTTCCTTGATCTAAATGGCTTTCGGGAAGATGGTTTCGAAATACTGACTTATTTAACGTGAATAGTTTTCTTGCGTTAGTTATTGGTTTAAATGAAACGATGGTTTATTGACCCCCCTTCCCCCCTTGTTTGTGTGTGGTTCGATGCGACATTTTTTGTTTCTTCCGGTCCGAGGTCGTTCTCCTACAGTACTAGTTGGTTTCTTAATGGTACTCCAGTAATCATGCTCCTGTTACGAGTCCGGGTCCGGCAGCGTTCTTCTCTTTTTTTTTTTTTTCCTTTTTTAGTATCGGTCTGGTGGTAGTTTCCTCCTTTCTAGCTCTGGTCTGGGCCTCTCTATCTGCCTCCCCCTTCCTTCTGCTCGCTCGAATCTTGCGATGGCGTTTCCCATCTCGTGGATGCCCTTGTCGTCCCGGCTCAACATCATCCGCCTGATGTCCGTTGGCATATTATGTCTTACGATCGAGACGATCTGTTCTTCTGTCATATGGTATGCTGGCAGTTGTTGGAGACCGGCCACCTGCCTGTAGTAAAATTGGGTGATAGTCTCGCCCAATTTGGAGCCGTACTTCTCGTTCGTAATGTGGAAGTAGATTCCTTCTTGCCTGGTGGTGTTCCAGAAACTCCGTAGTATCTCCTCACGGTACTCCATGAACGATCTGGGTTTGAATTCGATGGTCCTCCACCAATCCCGAGCCGGTCCTTGTAAGTACGTGCTGGCAATACCAATTTTGTCCCGTTCTGGTTTCGAGGGTTCCGAAAATAGGTTCCGTACGCTTTCTATGTGGTCGATGGGGCTCTCGTTCTCGCCTGCTCTGAAGGTTTCGATTTTAACTTGCCTTTCGGCCCACGACTGGCTTGGCTCCCGTTTATTTATTTCCCTTTCGACCCTCTCTTCCAACTTCTCTAGTCGTTCGGTCATGATTTTTTCCGGTCCGTTCCGTTGTGGTTCGATTTCCTCCATTCTTTTGTCCATCGCGTCCACCTTTTGTGCGATGTCTTCTAGCCCTGCCTTCGCTGTTATTGCCTCCATTTTCACCTCTTCTATTTCGGCCTTGGCCGTGTCGATTTCTATTTTCATCGAGGTGATTTCATTTTCTACCTCGGTGATTTTTATTTCCTCTCTGTCCTGCTCCTCCTCTGGCTCTTCGGTCTTTCTCCTCGCTATCTTTCGGATCTCCCTAATGAGTTCCTCTCTACCCTCCCTCATCTCTTTCATCATCTGGCCCATCATTCTTATTAAGGTTTTCATGTCCGATTCGGCCTCCTCTTTCACTTCGGCCTTCTTAAATGTTATGGGGCTTTCCCCTGTCTCCTCCCACGTGATTTCCATATTGTTATCCATTTGGTGATAAGTTCTTCTTTTATTTTGATTTATTTGTTTTATGGTGACAGCGACCGATCGGCGTCCGCTCCCTTATCTCCTGCTATGCTTTATTTGTTTTGTTTATTTTGCTCCGGTTCCGATGTTTTGTTTACCCATTTGCGATGTTAAGCATCGCCGCGATTTTGTTCCGTTTGTTTATTATATATTTTTTTTTTTTTTTTTTTTTTTTAGCTTTTTTTTTTTTTTTTTTTACTTAAATATTTCCGCGTCTTCTCCCAGTTCGGCCGCTTTTGCTAGTATCTAGATTTGCTTTTTCTTTATGTTTAGAAGCTTCATTTATACTAGCCTCACGTTGGAAGCGCCAATGTAACCGTAACCCCCTCACTCTTCCGAGATTACGGCTTCGAAACAAACATGACATAGCGTAAGGCTTTATTTTTTTTCTTACATCGACAGTTATTCACGATCCACATAAGGGGGCGCCAGATACGATTATTTAAGTTGATTTTAACTACTCGCATCACCTTACATCATGTCAAAACGATTTCAAAGTCTAATCCCACCCACTAGCTCAAAACTCCCAGCATGGACCAATAAGGTGTCTCAAGGTTGTTACATGTTTATTTCTAAAATGATTCCTCCCGGAGAAGACGCATTGTCCGCTACTTCAAATCAGCAAGGTTTTCTACTAAGTCGATCACGGCTTAAGGATCGTTTATTGGTTATCACTGACCTATGAGGTTGTTCGCTTACGCCCCGAACACAAGGCTTACAAGTTCATCCCCCCGCTTTATTATATATAACATAATTTATTGACGTTTATTTTGATTATAGACCCGCCCGCTCTTAAATCTATCTTAACTAAGGTGAAATAAGAAACATCGTGACTTACGGCACGATGGTGACATAATTAATAAAATAACTAAATGAAAATTAAAATTGACTAAATCTACTTCAAAGATAAGTTATCAAAGAATAAGTAACTATGGTTTTGATTGTGTGTGAAAAGATTTGAGATATGCTCGACTTGATAAGATATTGAACAAGTTTATTAAATATGAAAAGAAACATTATTAATTTATTTATTACGAACATTATTAATTGATTTATTACAAAACATTATTAATTGATTTATCACACACGCGCACATACATTCACGCCCACAGAGAATCATAAGTATTCATAACACAATTTGAATGACGAGAAAGTTCTTTTCTATTTGATAAATATCTAATCTTTCCTTAGCTTCACTTAAGTTCAAAGTTCAAAGTTCAGTAATAAAGATAAACTATCATGACGAGGAAAGTTTTAAGATTTATTTGAGTAAATTTATGTTGGTTAATTTCGAGATTGCCTTACGAGTTTATTAATTGAGTGAGTGAACAGAATAAAAAAACATATTTACCTAGGATTTGTCTGGGTTGCAACGAAGGTCGATTGGTCTGGACGAGTTTGGGTGTTTCACGGAACATTTCTTTTTATTAGGAGCATTCACTTAACATGGCGATGTTGTCAGAATTTCATAGCTTCGGAGATATTTCAGTAGCGGAGCGCCGATCAGTCACTGAAGGGTTGATTAGCCCCTCATGACAGTCGGCGCTCTTGGTATTAATTTCATGATGATCATTTTAAGTATTGCGGAATAACCAAGCTAATTCAGAACAATTCTAATTTTAGATAAAAGCATCAGCATCGGAATAAATGAGCAGGTGGTAATTCAGCGTACTGAGAATAGGAAAATAAAAACAATAATGAAAATGTATTAATCGAAATGAATCGAATCGAACTGAATCCAAACAACTCTTTCCACAATCAATTGATTAATTTTCAAATCAATCCAATATCCACAATTCCTCCTGAATAGGTTTTGACTAGTATTTATAAGGGTTGATCCATATCTTAGGATCCAATCTACCCCCATAGTTCCCTGTTCTTGGAGTTGTCGTTCAGGTCCGCGTTTGAGGTACTTGCTCACTCACTCTTTGTGCTAACGGCAATATTTATTTTGGGACAATCTCATTTTGCAATCTCACTCAACCAACTTATTCCTTCACACCTCGAAGGCATGCGTGTGTGCGTGTGTTTTACTAGAACAATACAAGTTATTTTAAATTTAGAAGTCGAGCATTTATCTTTTCCTCAAATCTTTTCTATTAGTTTTATTCTAGCTAAAATTATATTTCTAAAATAAACATTTCTAATTCCCCGTGGTGATTTTGATTGATAATTATTTTTATTATTTTAGGAGTGCGTATTATTTTTTATTCTTTAGGAAAGCATATTATTTTTTGTTATTAATTTTATTATCTAAAGGCTTTAATCATTTAATTAGACGTTTTACCGTCTGCATTTTATCAATGTGTTTTATAAAATGTATTTATGAGAGAAAGAAAACTATTACTAATTACGAAATAAAGTTACGAGTGTTTTATGTTGCTTGCTGGTGTGTGTGTGTTTATCGATGTATCCTAGATTTAATATTGATGTAACGCTGTCTCGTTACAGTATTAATATTATTGACAAAGTCTGTATCAAGTTATTTAAAATTTCTCAATTTTTATAAATAAGACCAGTTCACTTTAGGATATGGCCTTATTCTGCACAAACCGATCACAAACTTTTCTTCTGACCTAACTTTTCAAAATTTCTCATATCATCTTTCTATTACATTAAATTTTATTACAGTGTTCATATTTTTGTTGTATTTATTAACACTACTGATTATCTTGATTTATTGCAATTTAATTTGCAAGTGTCAACTTTTCTCCATTCACAATTTTGATCCTATCCACTTTCGATAAATAGATTAATGATCATTACTAATTATTTATCAGATTAGAGATTATACTCCTATCCATGGGATAAATTTTAACTCACATTTATATATATAATTACAATTTGATTTACAAGTGTCAGATTTTCTGCACTCATAACTTTGATCCCATCTACTTCCAATAAATAGATTAATGATTATTACTAATTATTTATTAAGCTAGAAATTGTCATATCATTCTTAGCTCAGATATAAACTTTAAATCTTGTGTGTGTGTATATATATATATATGAGTACAATTTGATTTACTAGTATCAGACTTTCTACTCTTATAAGTAGGATTCCATCTATTTTAGATAAACACATTAATAATTAATCCTTTTAGTCATTTATTAAACTAGAGATTATCATGTCATTCCTATCCGTGGCATAAACTGTAACCCTCACATCTGAGTTTACATGCATTGCTTTTGCTGTGTCCCCAACTATGACTGGGCCATCAGCAAACAAATATACAATAAAACTTGACAGAATAACAGCACATATATTTAGCAATAATAATTTATTAACAATTTGGAAAAATAATTACTACATTGATCTTTAACACTAATAGAAAGTCCGCATTTGAGCGAGCTTAATTCACTGGTTAACTACTGAATAGTGAATACTGTTTATACAATTAAAGAAAAGCTATTAATTAACTTTATTTTCACTATCGTCTATAGGCTTTATAACACACTCTCTAAGAGCCTCTTGAGGTGTTGAAAATAATAATAAGACCGGGACAGTCTATTAAAAGTACTAGTTGGCTTAGTGACCTACAGGAACCGAGATCCTGCAACTGAAATCCTCCGATGATGATTTTAACTGCTCTTCAACTCGCAGATGCACTAACAGTAGCAGCTACCATAGAAAAAGCAAGCAACCTTTTTTCTCTAGATTTTTATATCATCTCTTCCTTTATTTCTCTTATCTTTTTTTGGAGTAAATTCTTTGACTTTAATTAATCAGTTCGCTTAATCAATTTACGTATTATTTAGAGTTTGTTATCTTACAACAAAATTCCTCTTAACTTTTTAATTATACAATTAATTACTCTCTTAGGAATTTATTTCAATAAATAGTAAATGTTTAAGATCTATAATATTAATCTTAGGAATTTATTTCCATATCTGTAAGGTTTTAGATCTATACAATTAATTTAATGTTTTAAGAATTCATTTCGATGTAAGGTAATTTATAAGCTCAGTTCCATTAATTAATATATAGATAAGTCTATATTATTTAAACTATGTTTAATTGAAACATTTCTTTTCAACAATTTATTTATTTAAATTTAAACATTTTTTAATATTTTGCAGCTTTTATGTAAATATTTTTTTTTATTATATATTTAAATGAAATATTTATTTTATATAGCGCTATATATATGAATTATAATAAACTAAAGATCAGCATTTCAAGCTAATGCACATGCGCTTTATGAATCTTAATAAAGTGCATGTACATTAGCTTGAAATGCTGCTCTTTAGTTTATTACAATTCATATACATAGCGCTACATAAAATAAATATCTCATTTACATATGTTTAGTTTCATTTAAGAATGACGTGTCCTAAATTCTAGAAAAATTTTGTGGGCGTCATTCATTCAGACATGGTAAAAAGTAATTTAAAGTGATTGGTTTATCGTCACGCTTTCATTTCCGGTTCTTAAGATTTGCCCACACTTAAGCATTTGGGTTGAAAGAATAGGTGATTCATTCTATTCTTTCACAAAGACTTTATCTTGTGTTGGAAATGAAAGTATTCATTTAATATTAAGATTCATAAAGCGCATGTACATTAGCTTGAAATGCTGATCTTTAGTTTATTATATATTATAAAATATTAAAAGTCATGTATATAAAATAAATTTTAAACTGTTTGAAAATGATAACAATAAGTGTAAACCTAAAATATAATTTTATTTTAAAATAATAGTACTATTTTAAATAAAAGAAATGCTGTTATAGAAATCAGTTGCAAATGAGTGGGGGGGGGGGGGGAATAAAAACACTAAAATTGTCTGCGTTTCCAAGGAAGAAGGGAACGATTGTTACTTCTTCGTCATGTCTTTTACTATATAGAAATTATTAAAATTTGTAAGGATTATTCAAATGGATGTCATGCATTTTATGGAGTAGAGAATTCTCCAGAATGCTTTCTCTGATCTTTCCAGCATTGTAGCTGAATATGGATCTGTAAAGAAAGAAATGCCTTAAAATTAACTTTGATCCTGTCAATCTATTCACCACTATTCAATGCTGAAGAAATATTTGACATTTACTTGCTACAAGAAGAAAACTAGCCATCTAAAGTGATTATCCCATAGAAATGTACTTCTATAATTAGTCAGCTATTACTTACGTCGATGCTTATAGGAAAACTGCAATGGAGACTCATAGGAAAAACTGTCACAAAGTGAATTAAAAGAAGTTAAAATGTTAGTATTGCATGACAGGCAAAATTGTTGATTTCAATGGCCATATAGTGACATTTATGGTAACAGAAATATACAAATATATGTGAGCTCACAAAGACATTAAGGTAATTAACCAAATTTTCTATGGCTATTCTTAATGAGTTATTGTAAGCTACAAAGTTTTCCTTCTCTCACACACAATCCTCATATAATTTTTTAAGTGTAAATACTTAAATATATATATATTTTATTATCATACAATTCTATTTTTTAATTAAAGTTATTGTTGTTAATAATTTTTGTCATTTTTCATCGAAGTTCAAGCTGATGATTTATTTTGTTAAAGTAATGAAGTATTAAGTGGAAAGGGGTAACAACCAGGAAATATAATTGAATCTGCATGGAAACTAGTCTTTATATATGTTCAATTTGATTGTTGCTTGTGTCTATTATAGATTTGTCAATTAAAAATAAGTTGTATGTAATCACTATCCATATACACAATCGCCCATTAATTATCTTTAAATTCCCCTAGACGAAAATTAATTTGAAAATATTGTATTTTTTTCCTTTTATTATTAACTTGATTATTACTAATTGTTAAAAGGGTGGTTGCCATTACATTTGAGGGCCTGGTTCCAGGATTATCTTGATTAAAACAAACAGGAATTGAACCCAGTTTGGTTTTACAATATTTTTTTTTAGTATTCGGAAAATATAAATTAGTCATTGAAATATGGAATATAACTACTTGGTTGGATGAGAAATATAATCATTTGGTAGAGATAATAGTAATATGCAAATGGTAGATGACATAAGCTAAATGTGATGTGATGTACTGTGACTTCTCCTTAAACGGAGTCAGGAATCTCTCGGCAGCTATGCCCAGAGAAACCTGTTAGGCACGTTACCTTTTCCATTATCCACCCTAAGTTTTTCCATAATCTGCTCCATCCCATTTTCACAACATAATCTTTGTCAACTCAATGACCTTCATATCTTAATCTCCCTTATTTTTTCCCAAGCCTAGCATAAAAACCAATAACTCACTTTCTGTATAATCTCTTTGTTCATATTTAACCTTCCATAACTTCATTATTTGTACCCTTTCTGCTTCCAAACATTTACATTGAAGTAACAGGTGCCTAATATTTTCTATGCCTTCCTTACACAACTTGCGGACTAAATTACCCATATTTTTCCATTTACGTGTATATTCCCTTGTTGCTAAAGATCCCGTTCGAGCCTTAAACAATAAGCTACTTTTCTTACTATTATCATAAATTATCTCGCACCCAATGTTCCGTTTACTTCTATATATATTTAAACTCGTTTTACTCTCCATACTAGTTCTCCATCTCTCCAACTCCATATTCTTTATTAATGCATCTATTCTTCTATCCCACTCCTTCCCACTACAACACTCAACAATCCTCCTAACACAATCATCCCATCTTTTGTACAAGTATACTGACATAACTTTTTTATCCAAATCTTCTGCAAGTATATTGACATAACTTCTTTATCCAAATCTTCTGCATACTGCATTACCTTTCTCACCCATCTTATTGCCTGCCCTTTACTTGTAACCCAATTAAATACTATTTTGGCTATTCTTTTATTATCCATAAACTGCAATCTACCGAACATTTTTAATTTGCTTTTTGCATCCCTCATATAAAAACTTGACCATCTTATTTCTCCTTGAATTGCCTCTTGTGCTGTCCACACCTCAGCATCTAACGCATGTCTTCCTACTTCCCTTTGTACTTTTTCTAAGCAATCTAATACCCCTTTACTAACACATAATGCATCATTGCCGTATGTTAACCCTGCTACTGCCACTCCCTTCCATACAATTCTAGCTACATCATATTTATTATATGAAAACACTGTTAATTTCTTTATCAATCCCTTTCTTTTCTTTGCTTCATTTATCAATTTTTTCTCCCATTCATCCAAGCAATTTTTCTTATTACTCAAGATGATTCCCTAATTACTATATCTATTCACCACACTTAACTTTATATCCCCCAATAAGAAATCTTTGTCTTCTCTTTCCCCAGTATTCACCATCATTATATTTGATTTTTTTTCACTAAATTTAATCCCCCATATCTTTACCCACCCTTGTGCATGTCCTCGGCATAACTTTCATATCTTCTCTTCTTTCTGCACACAAAAAGACATCATCCACAAAAAAAAGACCCGACAATGTATATACTCTCTTGCCATCTGTTAATGGTATCTCTATCCCTCTTCCTAGACTTTCTATTGCTCTCTCCATTTCACTCAAATACAACACAAACAAAATAGGTGACTTAGGGCATCCTTGCCTTAGTTCCACCTCATTTTTAACTTTAACTGATTCTATATCCCCTAATTGATATGTATAGTAATTATTTTCATATAATTTCTTAATAACACCCACTAAAGCTTCATCCATTTCCAGATTTGCTAAACTTATCCATAATCTATTTCTATTCACTCTATCATATGGCTTTCTCTATATCTATAAAACTCATATATAACTGTCTACCTGAATTTCTACTCATATCTATAAGTGTGCTTACGCATGGCAATCAGTGCCATTGGATTATTGTTTGTTTCTGATAGCAGACGACGTAAGCTAAATGTACTTACGCCTTGCAATCAGCGCCATCTAGCGGCTGGAATGAGAAACGCTGCTTTTGGCCCTGTAACCTGGATGCTTCTGTGTGTTGACATAGAAAAAGCACCTTTTGCAGCCGCATGACACTGTTGGAACCACTGCCATGCAAATAAATAAAATAAGGCATTAAAATTAAAGAGTTGCAGTTTTAGAAAGGTTGCATTCAGAAAAGAGGGAATAGCATTCTTGTTATTAAACAATAAAAGAAATATTAGAGTTTTTATATACATTTTGTTAAAAAAAAATTTGCAGAAAAGTAAATAGTTAAATTTATATATGTGATTACCAGAGCTAAAGTAAAAATGGAAGTTTAGGAAAGTAAAACTGAAACTCATTATAGAGAATTTGAGAACATGATTATTAAAGCTCTAATAGAATTGAATAAAAACACTGGACAAACGAAATGAAGATCTTGAAACAAATAATGAGATTATGGAAAGCATGTTCACAGAATGTAGAAACAAAATGAAAAACTGAGAGAACAAATGAAAAATTTGTTGACAGAAGTAAAAGATGATAGAATCCAGCTGGTAGAGGAAATTAGAGAAAATAATAAAGAAAATGTGATAGATGAAGCAGATAAAGCTAAGAATAAATGTCCAACTGCATTAATTAAGAATGTTCAGTATAATGATAATCTAAAATTTAATACAGAAGCCTTAGAAAGTGATGCTTTTAATATAGTTAACTGTGTATTTGAATGCACACATAATAAAGATAAAAGTGAATAAATGTTTGATTTGGAAAATGAATTAAGTTATTTAAATATTAAAGAAAGGGACAAACAAGAAGATCACTTCAATGGAATCAAATATAAAAGTTTTCTTTGGTAAAGTGTATAATAAATCAATGTAGCACTAAAAACGCAATAACCGCAAAGCTAAAGATGTGTAGTGTTTTATTAAATCATACACTAAGCACTTTCAAGAGACATAGCTCTCATATTCATAGCTCTTATTGTATAATGGCTGTTAGTTTAATTATATGCAACTTTTAAGCATTTCATTTCTTGGATACAGAGTAACATGATTCTTACCGGTTGATGGTGCTGCAGTCCATTGCGATGTAGCATAAAAGTAGTAGAAAACCACCCAGATTAATATTTAGGGAACCAGAAAATAGTAATCTAAAGCTTAGACAAATAATTAAGCTATGTAAATTGTCCAATAAGAAATTAAACTCAAGAACTCACTATGTGAGAATGCCAGTAAAATGTAAAACTAAAAAGCACAAAATATTGCAGGTTATTCCGAGTGAGGGTTTGCATATTGATTAAAAATTATTTAGAAAGGGGCTTGTTAATGGGTACTTGACAAAGGAGAATGGCCAAATAATTTATATAGTACACATTACAGAAGTAGATCCTACTGAGCATCTGAAATAAATAGTTTAAAAAAAAATAAATGGTACTGTTCGAATACTAAAACAATAGTTGAAAAAAAAAGGTCATGGCAAATGAATTAGGTATAATAATGATGTTCCATTTGTTATTGAAAGGTTAAAAAAAAATAGGACTGTCTTCATACTCTAAATGTTTGATCGAAATTTCAGAATTATTTGTGTCATATTTAAATCAGGCTAACATGCAAATTTTGTACTCTACTTTCCAACAATGTCAATAAATGAAAATAATATTACTATTTTAAATAAAAGAAACATTACTTTCAAAAACAGTCACAAATGACTGGGGGAAATAAAAATACTAAAATCGTCTGCATTTCAAGAAAGGAGGGAATGATTGTTACTTCTTCATTGCGTCTTTTACTATATAGTAGTTAGTAAAATTTGTAAGTAATATATATAAATGCTTCAAAATAATAAAATATCTGTTATCCTTCTCTAATACACAATACAAATCAATCTTATACAATAGAAGGAAAGAATCTCTCTATCTAGATATATATCATTGAAATCAGTCAACACTTAAACTAATCCAATATCAATAACAATCAACAATTTCAAAATGTTGTCAAGACAATCTTTTAACAATAAAGGTGGAATCCCTAAAAAAAAAAAAGCCTTAAGCATTATTACATTTATTATTAGATATATATATATATATATTGGTTTTTTTATAAAAAAAGATACTATAATCGATGTTAAGGATGGATCCTTCCAATCTTCATAATATATATTATTCCCTATTTTGATTTTCCTGTTTCTTATGCTTTACACTCTTCCACAAAGAAAACATGGTCATATATTTATACGTTTTATGTGTATTGACGAGTCCCCCCTCCTCTCACTCAGATGCTTGTTTACTGGGATAACAGTAAGTGTTCATTGAATCCTACAAGCTGACTAGGTGTTTGTTTAATTATATCTGTATTGGCTAGATTGAGTACATAGTTCAACAAAGTAAATTAATTCTACACAATATTATCTTAGTGCCATTATATAAATAGTATATATCTAAAGTCGTATGGCTGGCAGTTATTAATGAGAAAATGTATAGTTAAATGGTATACCCACCCTTCCTCTACATCTTCAGTGCTTTTAAATATCTATTGGCTGTTAGAAATTTAATCAATATTAAAAATAATTTATTGTATATTGATATTATATACTATGAATCCATATATTTTTTATATTTTTTGGGTAATAAAAAAAAAGAATAAGGATTTACTGATCAAATAATTTGACTCCAATTTAGCTATATTTTAAAGTCTGTTATAAACCTCATGATATAAGCTGATTTAGAAGATAATTTTTCTTCTCACCTATCATATTTCATTTTATTATATAATACTAAATTATCCATGCACTTTGCTACTGTTACACAATGCTTTATTTACCACCCTCTTTTACAGTTTATAGTTTCGATTGCCCCAGCAATCTTCTTTAGAACTTTACTTCAACTGCTTAGGAGATATAAAAGTTCTGAAGAAGATTGCTGGGGCAATCAAAACTAAACTGTAAAAGAGAGTTGTAAATAAAGCATTGTGTAACAGTAGTAAAGTGCATGGATGATTTAGTATTATATGATATACATTTGGCAATGCATTAAGAAAGATTAGTTATCATATGAGGAATGTTGAATGTATAAAAAATTTTAAACTTTATTTAAACTTTCCAAATACAAACAACTTGTTAGTAATAACACACAAATAGACAATACAGGTTAGTAATGACAGAATAGCTCAGTTGGTAGAGCGTTTGCCTTAAATTCAGTATTCAAAAATCTAAAGGTGCGAGTTCAACTTCTAAGCGAATATTGTCACTGTGCATATAGGCCAGCAAAACCTGAAGAAGAGTGGAGAATAATACTAATTGAAACATTGTGTAATTACTAACCTGTATTGTCTATTTGTGTATTATTATTAACAAGTTGTTTGTATTTGGAAAGTTTAAATAAAGTTTAAAATTTTCTACATGTTTAACATTCACTCATATTAGTTATCATATCTCATTTTATTACAGATTCCTAGAAAGATAAGTAGCTTTTTTCTAAATAAAGTAAAATTGATGAAAACCATTTTAAAATGTGGTTTTTATTTTATTTTAAAAGATGTATAGTAAAAAATTTTCATGTTGATTAAATCTGGTCTGGTTATTAGTGAAAAAGAAGGTATATAGATTCTAAACTGTATTGGTATCTCTTTAGTAAAATTCATCACCTTTGCAACGTTTGATGTAAAGAATATGCAGTGTTCAAGGTCAAGCAAGAAATATATATATATCAAAAACAAGTTATAAATCACGTAACTTGCTATCACATGCATTTATGATCAATAGATGGAGCTTTACCAAAACCTCCGAACAAGCTTATTTTTGTTTACATAAACGTCAAAAGAGTCAGAATTCACTATCTCTTTTTTTGGCTCCACCTTCACTGATGATAGCAAATTAGCTTGAAATCAGCTTATCTGAAGGTAGAGTCAATGAAAGAGATAGTGAATTCTGACTCTTTTGACATTTATCTAAACAAAAATACGCTTGTTCGGATGTTTTGCTAAAGCTCCATCTATTGATCATAAATGCAAGCGATAGCAAGTTACGTGATTTATAACTTGGTTTTTGTTTTTCATAAATGTACCTTTAAAGGTTTTTGCAATGATATATATTGCAGAGGCTTTGACTATGTGGTGAAACTGAACTGATATCAGACCCATGTAGCTATCTGTCTTGTTAGGCTGGGTTTGAAGACATTCCGTGTCTAAAAAATTCATGCTTGCAAACTAATAGGAACTTGTTGCATAAATGCTTGGAATTAGTGTTTAGATCTAGTTTCTAGCCCTATCCTTCACTGATGATAGCAAATTAGCTTGAAATCAACTGATCTGAAGGTGGGGCCGACAAAAGAGTGAATTCTGACTCTTTTGACGTTTATGTAAACAAAAATACGCTTGTTCGGAGGTTTTGGTAAAGCTCCATCTATTGATCATATATATATATGTGTACAGTATTCAACGTCAAACAAGAATCATATTAATTGTATAATGATTGTATAGAATAAAAATAATAACTTTGTACAATAATTATATATAATGATTATTTAAATAACTGTAACAATAAATATGTAGCAATGTTACTATCAATATGTAACAATGTTGTTAGGTCATAGAGTTGCGTAGCTGGCCTTATAAGGTCAGAGAACCATAAAAAATGCTATATATGATGAGGTGTGTAAAAAAATATCATGTGTATGTAAAAAACGCCATATTTGGTAAAGTTTGTAAAGACTTCAGAAGTCTTGAGGGGTATATAAACCCCCAGAACCAAGTCTATATGTTCTGGTGTTAATGTAATTCAAAGAATCCTGCATCTGTAAGTCCAAAAGCAGGACTAGGATTTATTATATACAGGTCACCATGGCCTTTTATTATTTTAATGTGCCTTAAATAGACTTATGTACATTTGCAAATATGCTCATATGATATTTAAATTAAACTATTAGCTTATCATCTCAATTCTGCCATTTGTCAATTATTTACTTGCTGCTCACAGGACACAGCAGAATATTTATTATTTTTGGGAGTCTAGATTAGATTTGTAATTTTTTTCCAATTTTGTATATTTTAAATTAATTTGAAAAAAAAACCTGAATAAAATAAAACTTTTGGCCAATATTGTACAGATATCTGAGAATTTCTTGGGATTAGGAAGTTTAATAATTTGAGAAAATGCAAAACTTATGATTCTGTATTAGTAGATGGCTTATTCATTGAAATTCCAAACACAATGATTTTTTGCAATGTGACGTGATGCACTATGGCTTCTCCTTTCTAAGAGTCAGGAATCTCTCAGCCACTATGTCTGGAGAAACCGGTTAGCCATCCTACCTTCCCTTTCCACTTCCTACCCTGTTTTTCCTATATTCTTTTCTATCCTGCTTCATTCCATTTCCACATTATTATCTTTGTCCACTTTATGGTCTTTATATCTAAATCCCCTTTATCTTACCCAACTCTCCATACAGTAGTGCCACCAAGTGAAAATCTTTGTAATCAACAGTTATTTTGATTCTGCATGAGAGTCATCTAATCTTGAGTGATTAACTAACTAAATGATATATAATACTATAAAACCCCATGTCCAGATCAACAAATTTCTAACTTTTGCCTCCATAATGACTAGATTCATAGTTGGAATTAATCTAGCTGCCATCTTTTACACCTTTATAATAATCAAGCTAGTAATCTGAGATTTGAATAGATCTTTTTAAACGCAGGCTAACTTGTTTGTATAAGTATATAGATCTGATATCAAATCAGTCTATATATTTTTGGCACCTCTATTCTATAATTGTCTGTCAGGCTCTTCTACTCTTTGACTAGGATTGTTAATACCATCATCATTGATATCTGTTAATATGCTTTAAAACAGATTATCTTCAACCTACCATAGTGCTATATTAGATGCATAATAGCAGTAGTTCCTGCTTTGAATCTTAGTCTTCATTGATTAAAGGTGAAATCTAAAAACTGTCAGTAGGATATGGATGTTTTATCACACTATGCCATCTGGTGTCTATTGATAGAATGGAGAGAATTGCTGCTATTAAGCATTTGAATAAATGTGATCGGTCATGTGATATTGTTGGTATTCATTAGAATTCAAAACTTAGAATACATCTAATTTATTCAATACTCATTCAGCCTTTTTGCCTTGATTATTTTAATTAAAATAGCTATACTCTTTCTCTTGCACTTTTAACGATACTTTTTATAAAGGATGTTTCTGATAGCTTTGACTGCCAGTAGTTGTTTTCTGACTTTTTTCTATAAATTAAGATTATTGTCTTACTTTCACAAGCTTATTATATAATTTATTGTTTTGCTACTGAATACAGTTATCAATAGAAGGTAATATCTTGGTTAGCCAAAAACCACCACATATATTTCTCATTTTAATTTTTTGTTTTGTATATAGTTAATACTCAAAATAACATTCATTAATTTATAATAATTATATTTTAAAATGAACAACAATATCATATAACTTTCTCATGTTTCCAAGAGCAATTACTCCATCTTACTGTAGAGCCACCTATTGCAAGTTTAAATAATCAATGGATGCATGATGGAACAGGACTATATTATGACCATTCCCCGATAGGGTTTTTGGCATCTGCCTTCATCAGTTGGGGTTAATACATACTATATCATCTGGTGTCCATTGTAATACTTAAGCCTACATTAGATGGCTCTAGATTAGGGTAAAGAGATGGTTCTTAAAATAAATAAGTTTTGTGATTTCAAAACGACTATGTCTACTAATTTTTTTTAATTATAATTTATTTGTAGCATTTATATTTCAGATTTTTATATTTCATAATCTAGCAAATAGTTATTGGATATTGTTTTGTCTTAGAATGAAGAATACTACTGTTAAACTTCAGTGTAGCCAGGAACAACATCTGGAAGTCTTAGGAGAATCAAAGACCCCAGATATGTTTGTAAGTTTGGATTTTATTTTTTTATACTTTTATTTAACTTACTCTGTTGTTTTTAGTTTTTCTACCTAAATGAAATCTTGTAACGTTTTTACCCACTCCCCAATTTCTGGTGTAATTGAAACTTTGCATACATATGTACGTACATTTTTTATAAATCTGGTAACACTTTTAGTAAAAATTTAATGAAAAATTTAAATGTATGTAACAGTGATGTTAATGGTGTCTAGTGGCATTTTTTGTAATTTAAAACTGAATAATTTATTGAGAGAATATTATATATTAAATTAAATATTACTAATTTTACCAGCACGTAAATAATTTTTACTACTGCTTGACTATGTAATGTTTAGGATTATAATCGTATCACAAAACACCGTATTCCAAATACAATTTTACTTTTCATTTATCAATGCATCTTCATTCAGTCTGATAGGAGAATTCTTCTTTCATTTGATGTCCCACCATATATATTGTAAATAAATCAACACTGATATCCAAAAAGGCTGAAACTTGTTACTAATGAGTGATCTTAGTTCACAAATTAATCAAGCTAGCTTAACGATTCATATGTTATTTTAAATTAAATAATAATAATTTCAACAGTATGTCAATAACTTTTACTATTGCTTGAATATATCATGTTTAGGATTATAATCTTATCACAAAACACTCTCATTTCAAATATGTTATTAAGAATTATTTTGCATTGATAAATGAAAATATTAAAATGGAAGTCAACCTCTGATAATGCGTTTTTTTTAAATATTATAAATCTCTATGCACTCACCCGCCAGTAAGAGTTTAAAAAACCTAAACATCGCATGATCACTATTTCTTATGCTAGCACATTACTGTTATTAAAACAGGCAAAACTCTCCATACAGTAGTACCACTCAGTGTAAACCAGAGTAATCAATGGATGCCACAAGGCTTGTGCATAAAATCCCTATCTAGTGCCTATTCATCCAATATTCCCAGACTAGTTTCTGGCTTGTGGCCTTCATCAGTCAGGAGCACTTATTGGCACTACTGTATGGAGATTTTTGTATGTGATGTTTAGTAGTTTAACACCAATCCTGTCTAATAGGATAGTGGTGGCTATAGTTGTTAAAGAGCCAAAGACACCAAAATGTATGGGTACTGAACTGGGTTCAGACCCATATGACTATATAAGCTATTGAGCTTAGATTGAAAATATTATTGTGTTTTCAAATTTTATTTATAGTTTTGTAGTTAAGTAAAGATAAAAGGTGACTGCTGGAGGGTTGCCTTAGATCCTAAGATCTAGGTGCAGTGCTCTCAGATCCAAAACTCCTCTGACGAAGACCACAAGCCAGAAACTAGTCTGGGGATATTGGATGAGTAGGTACTAGATAGGGATTTTATGCACAAGACTTCTGGCATCCATTGATTACTCTGGTTGGCACTACTGTATGGAGAGTTTTGCCTGCTTTAAAAAAACTTAAGTGAGATTTATAATATTTAAGAAATAACGCATTATCAGAGGTTGATTTCCGCTCTAATAATTTCAAAATTTTCAGCGCTTTATAATAATAGATTTTCATTGATAAATGAAAAGTAAAATTGTATTTGCAAGTTTATTAAAATGACTTGTTATGAGTCTGCCTACAAAATGGAAACTTATTTGGAATGGAGGTATTCTTGTGATATGACATTAAATTAAATGCTAAATTGAGAATTTCAGTAACTCATTGTCACAGAAATGTAAGTAAAAAGTAAATAAGAATCATTTTTATTCACATAAAAGTACTAAAAAGTGAAAAACAAAAAAGCTTTCACTGTATTTTTGATATTATGTGACCAAAACTAAAAGTATGGCGTATTATTGTTTAGAAATAGTCTTTGCTATGCTTTCTATCATTTTGTATGAACTTCTTATTAAGCAAAAATTTACCGCCATTTTCTTCCATACAGTTCTAGCTACATCATATTTACTATATGAAAACACTGTTAATTTCTTTTATCAATCCCTTTCTTTTCTTTGCTTCATTTATCAATTTTTTCTCCGATTCATCCCAGCAGTTTCTCTGATTACTTAAGATGATTATCAAATAGTTATAACACTTAAATATATATCCCCAATAAAAATTCTTTGTCTTCTCTTTTCTCAGTATTAATCATCAATACTTTTGATTTTTCTTCACTAAACTTAATCCCCATCTCTTTATCGACCCTTGTGCATGTCCTCAGCATAACTTCTATATCTTCTCTTCTTTCTGCATACAAAAAGACATCATCTGCAAATAAAAGAACTGATAATGTATATACTCCCTGGCCCCCTATTAATGGTATCCCTCTTCCTATTCTTTCTATTGCTCTCTCCATTTCTCTCAAATACAACAAAAACAAAATAGGTGACGTAGGGCATCCTTGCTTTAGAACCATCCCCTTTTAACTATATTCCCTAATTGATGCGTATAATAATTATTTTCATATAATTTCTTAATAATATCCACTAAAGCTCCAGCCATTCCCAAATTTATTAAACTTACTCGTAATCTATTTCTATTTACTCTATCATACAACTTCTCTATATCTATAAAAACTATATATAAGTGTCTACCTGTATACCTACTCACATCCATAAGTTGTGTAACTATAAATAAATTTGTCTCCTATATGCCTATCCGATCGAAAACCTCCTTGCATTTCTCCCACTATATTATTTTCTTCCATCCATTTTACAATCCTTCCAGCCGCCATATATGAGAAAACTATATAAAACTGATGTTACCACTAACGGTCTATAATTGTTTAACTTTCTATGATCCTTACCTCTTTCGTTTAAATAGTAACCTTTCTCTTGTATTACTCCAACTAATTGAAAAATCTCTCTTCTCTGCCATCTTATTAAAACACGATAATAATTTTACTTTTGCCCTACACCCTAAATTCATTACCATCTCTGCTGCCCATCCATCTAAACTTCTTGCTTTTCCATTTTTCAATTTTAGTGGGTGACCTTTTAAATAAATAAAAAACTGATTCTGCCAGCAATTTGTATTGTAATAAAATATTTAGTTAATCAGGAAATATAACTATGTTCTCAAAATATCCAAATTCATATTTGAATGGACTTTTTTTTTTAACAGTTTGATTAAATAACACATTATAGTGCATAAACTAAGACATGATAATACTGGAAAATTGTACAATATATATCATTATATATAACTAAAAAGTTTTAATGATGATAAGAAATATTATAATATCACATGATCACCATCTTTTATACTTATACATAATTGTTATTAAACAAGGCAAAATTCTCCATACAGTAGTGCCACCCTGTGCCAGCCAGAGTAATCAATGGATGCCAGAAGGCTTGTGCATAAAATCCCTATCTAGGGCCTACTCATCCAGTATCCCCAGATTAGTTTCTGGCTTGCAGCCTTCGTCAGTGAGGAGAAACTAGTCTGGGGACATTGGATGAGTAGGCACTAGATAGGGATTTTATGCACAAGCCTTCTGGCATCCATTGATTACTCTGGTTGGCACTACTGTATGGAGATTTTTGCCTTGTTTAATAACAATTATGTGCTAGTATAAGAGATGGTGATCATGTGATGTTTAGTGGTTTAACACCAATCCTGCCTAATAGAATAGTGGTGGCTATGGTTGTTAAAGAGCCAAAGATACTAAAATGTATGGGTGCTGAATTGAGTTCAGACCCATATGACTATATAAGCTATTGAGCTTAGATTAAAAATATTATTGTATTTTCAAATTCATTTTCATAGTTTTGTAGTTAAGTAGAGATAAAACTTGGCTGCTGGAGGGTTGCATTAGATCTTGCAGTGCTCCCCAGATCCAAGGCTCCTCACTGATGAAGGCCACAAGTGAGAAACTAGTCTGGGAATATTAGATGAGTAGGCACTAGATAGGGATTTTATGCACAAGACTTCTGGCGTCCGTTGATTACTCTGGTTGGCACAGGGTGGCACTACTCTATGGAGAGTTTTGCCTTATTAAATATTACACTAATTATAAAAAGACAGAAATACTTTACTTTATATCCATTCTTATGATTATATGCATCATTGTTACAAATGATTAATCTATAAAGCATATTTTATTTATAACTACATATATATATATTCTTTATTTAATGTTATTATCTGTACTATTTTTTTCAATAATGAATGATCCTGTGACAAGATCATAGAATATGGCTAAATTTTATGTTTTTGTAATACAATATAATCATCATCATCATCATCATTATCAACCATTATCAATCCACTGCAGGATGAAGGTCTCTCCAAGTTTAATCCATCTTCTCCGATCTTTAGCTTCTCTTCTCCACATCACCCCTACACATTTTCTTATTTCATCCATCCATCTTACATGTGGTCTCCTTCTGGGTCTTTTACAATCTCTTGGAATCCAGTTTAAAATTTCAATTGTCCATCTATTATCATCTCTTCTAGCAATATGTCCAGCCCAACTCCACTTCAATCTTTTAATTTTTTCAATGAGGTCAGTAACACCTGTTTGTTCTCTTACCCATACATTGCATTTTCGATCTCTTCTTGTTACTCCCAACATACATCTCTCCATACTTCTTTGAGTGGTCTGAAGTCTCTGTATTGATCTTCTATTAAGTGTCCAAGTCTCAGATCCATAACTAAGAACTGGTAAAACACATTTGTTAAAAACCTTTCTTTTCAAACACATAGGCATATTTCCTTTTAATATCAAGTTATTTCTACCAAAAGCACTCCAACCAAGTTTAATTCTATGATTAATTTCCTCTATTATGTTTCCATCTGTATTAATAATCTGACCAAGGTATTTGTAACTCTTAACTTCTTCTAATTCATCATAATCAATCTTTATTTTCATATTTTGAGCAAATCGATTAAACATTACTTTAGTCTTTTTAACATTTATCTTTAGTCCTACTTTCCTACTTTCATCTGCTAACTCCTGCAACATTTCCTGCAGCTCGGAAGCATTATTTGCAAAAACAACTACATCATCTGTGAAATCTAAATGACTTAAATAATCTCCATTTACTTTCACTCCTTTAGTTTCCCATTTTAATCCACAAAATACTTCTTGCAGCACTGCTGTAAAAAGTTTTGGAGATATGGAGTCACCTTGTCTTACACCTTTCTCAATGTTGACTTTCCCAGTATCATTATGTAATCTAATTGTTGCTGTTGCATTTTTATAAATATTCTTTAAAATATGACAATATCCTGGATCTATACCTTGATGATCCAATGCTTTAATCACTGAAGAAATGTTTATAGAATCGAATGCCTTTTCATAATCTACAAATCCAAAACATAATGACAACTCATATTCATTTGTCCTTTCTATAACTTCTCTCAATACTTGAATATGATCTACTGTACTAAAACCACTTTTAAATCCAGCTTGTTCTCTTGGTTGGTGAAAATCCAAGGTTCTCTGTAGACGAGTTGTAGTTATCTTGGTAAAAATTTTATATAAAACTGATAAAAGGCTGATAGGTCTGTAATTTCTAATATCTTCTTTATCACCTTTTTTAAATATTAATATTATTACTGCATTCTTCCAATCATCCGGTACATCTTTATCATTTAGACATTTGGTATATAACTTTGCTAATATTTTTTCTGTTTCTTCACCTGCTTCTTTTAATATATCAATTATAATTCCATCATTACCTGGAGCCTTTCCTTTTTTCATACATTTAATTGCATTTCTCACTTCTTCATTTAAAATTCTGGGCAACTCGGAAGATGTAATAGATATAGGAGGTACTTGTTCTTTATTACTATATAATTCTTGATAAAAATCTTCTACCAATTTCATAAAGAAAGTTATCTCAACAAAAATGATGTTTTAACACTAGTAATAAATTAAATTAGCCATAGTACAATATATTTAAATTTCATATGCAATAAATAAGATGCCTTTTGCTTTCTTTTATATGTATGTATATTATATTATTCAATTAGTTTATTAATTTTTACTGATGTGATGTGATGTGATGTATTATGGCTTCTCCTTAAACGAAGTCAAGAATATCTCAGCAATTATGCCCAGATAAACCTGTTAGCCACTTTCTTTTACATTCCCCACTCTAAATTTACCCATAATCTGCTCTATCCCATTTCCACAACATAATTTTTGTCAACTCTATAACCTTTATATCTAAATCCCCCTTATCTTTTCCCAAACCCAGCATAAAAACCAATAATTCACTTTCTGTATAATCACTCTTTTCATATTTATTTTTCCACAACTTCATTGTATGTACCCTTTCTGTTTTCAAACATTTACATTCAATTAACAAATGCCTAATATTTTCAATTCCTTCCTTACATAATTTACAAAATAAATCACCCATATTTTTCCATTTACATGTATATTCTTTTGTAGCTAAAGATCCCGTTCGAGCCTTAAACAATAAACTACTTTCCTTACTATTATTGTAAATTAACTCACACCTAATATTCTGTTTATTTCTATATATATTTAAACTCTTTTTACTCTCCATACTATTTCTCCATCTCTCTAACTCCCTAGTCTTTATTAATAAATTTATTCTTTTATCCCATTCCTTACTACTATAATACTCAATAATCCTCTTAACACAATCATCCCATCTTTTGTACAAATATACTGATATAAATTCTTTATCCAAATCTTTTGCATACTGCATTACCTTTCACACTCATCTTGTTACCTGCCCTTTACTCATAACCCAATTAAATATTATTTTGGTTATTCTTTTATTATCCATAAACTGCAATCTACCAAACATTTTCATTTTACTTTTTGCATCTCTCATGTGATGTGATGTGATGTGATATGAATGAGAGCATTCAATCGCCCTCTAGTAGCTCATTATTTAACTAAGATATAATATGATGCAAGAATTCAAATATTATGACAATGCATGAATTTACAGGGGCACTTTCAGGGAATTCCCTTTATCAGCTGAGTCAAATTGAGAATTTACTAATTGAGATAATTTCATCTTTCACATTTTGAACTAAATCAAATGAAATCTTAATATAAATGTTCTAATCTTTTTTAATTTGTAGTTAGTAATGCTTGGGGCTTGGCACAACTGATAAAGATTTCCTTACAGCCAATTCCTGACTTCATATTGGCACTGTTCACAAATTCCACTATTATATAACATCTTATACCTTATTTAAATAATGAATTAATAGAAAGTGCTTAAATGCACTTATTCATGTTTGTATGAAAATTAGTTTTAAAAAATTATTAAATATTTACGTAACCAGAGAAATGAAATTAGATTCTGCAAATAGATTATTGTTTTTTAATTTTTACGATAACAAACTTATGAGTCGATGATTAGTAAGAAATGATTAATATTATATGTGGCAAGTAATTTCTGTTTCAGTTTATGTGTTAAATGCATTTTATTCATTATAATTTTTACTTTTAAAAAAGTTTTTGATATATTTGTAATAAATATTTATTATTTACTCTTTTATTTCTAGCTTTTTTTTACTCCACCAAAAGCGTCGAACAAGCACCGCACTATCTCAACCTAACTATTTTGCTTTCTTAATGTAACATTCTTTTCTTTACTTACTTACATTATTTTTTGTTTCTAATCATTAATACTAATTTATTTGATTTTGGTTTAAAATTTTCTTTTTTAAAAAAACATGATGCTAATCTATGATTACTCAAAGTTCATCTTTTTTTGTAACAAAACTTAATTTCAGATTTTTAAAATTTAATTTGATTCTGTTCAATTATATATATGTTGGATTAACAAATATAAATGAGATTGTATGCATGTAAACAGAGATAACCATTAACCTTTGATATTGCCAAGAAACATCAATTACTAAACATCACATGATCACTACTGTATGGAAAGTTTTGCCTGTTTTAATATCAATTACTACTAATTGACAATCCTTGAGACTAAGCAAGTTTTCATATTAATCTAGGATAGCTTTTGTAGGTAAAGAAGAAAATTTTTTTTAGTCTCAGGGATTGACAATTAGTAGTAATTGATAGTTTCTTGACAACATCAAAGGTTAAAGGTTATCTGTTTACATGGATATAATCTCATTTATATTCTTTATTACACATACATACATTTATATATATATATAGAACATGTGCCAATGAAAAGATGATTAGTTCTTTCTCTAAGCTATTGTTTTCTCTAAATCAGCACATGTTATATAGTGATATAATTTAATTATTCACCATAAAAATTTTAGGGATATCATGTCTGGATCACAAGTTATGAAATGTCAGTGTATTTTGTATCTTCTTAGATCATCTTCATGCTTTCCCTGCCATTATAAAATCTTTGAAATCACTTAAAATATTCTTGATATTCATGACCAATTGACATACAAAGTTTGAATCCTTTCAGATATCTCACTAGCAGTTTTGTCCAACTAAATGTTAGTGGGTTGTTCTGTCATAGGTTAAGATATGGAATCCAATCTCATACTTTATGCCATACCTCATGATCAAGACCCACTACCGACTTAAAATGTTGTGTTTAATAGCTAACCTTTGTTGTTACATGTTACTTTAGAGATAACACTGAAGACAGCTTGAGGAAAGTGCTGCAATGAAGACTATGTACCATGTGTCTGAGTAAAAAAAGAACTGGTTCTCTCTTTAAGATTCCAGCAACATTACATAGCGACATACTGCAACTATTCACCACAGTTTTTAAGACACTAGTTTGTATTCATCATGAGTGTGTGATAGTGTGTTTCATTCCCTCATCATTCTTTTTCAGTGCTCTCCCTGTCTTTACAAAATCTTGCAAATCAGTCATAAAGGGTCTTGTGATTCGTGATTTCACTCCCATACATGATTTGACTCATTTCAAATGTTTCAGTAACAGTTTTTTCCAACTTAAACAGAAATTCAATGTTAGTCTATTGTTCCATTGCAGGTTAAGGTACAACAAACACATTTTATGTCATAATTTGTGATCCAGAGCATCTAGCTTTTTAAAATTTTTGTGACTAATAACTAAATTATGTTACTATGTAACATGTACATCAGTTTAGAGGTAGCACTGAAGACATCTTGAAAAGAGAACCAATCAACAATCATCTTTTCACTGATATATACTGTGTAGTTATGAAAGAAGTGAACGCAAAAAATTCTTAAAGAAAATGAATAAAATAATAGAACAAAGTCAAAGAAAAAATACAAATTCTTTGGAGGGTAGAAGTAGCAAGGCGAGGCATGAAACAACCAAAAGGAAAAGGAAAAGAAACTAAAGAGATGGAAGACTTACAAAAAAAAAGAGGGATAGGTTTGATGTAATATTTGATATAGTAAAACAGGTGAATGGGAAAAATAGGGTTGTATAAACTAACCAATAATTGAAGATAGAAATAGTGCATTATGAGTAATTTCAGAGAGGAAATATAATAAAAAGATGGAAAAAATTATGGGATAGAATTAGTAAACTTTTACTTATGTTAATTGTAAAATAAAGTAAATAATACAATGGGTTGTGCAATAATGGAAGAAGAAGCTTTAAAAGCCTTAAATGAAATGAAAAATAGCAAACTAAAAGGGAATGATGAATTCCAGTTGATTAAAAGCTTTCTGGAAATAAATTTCAAAGCTATTAGATGATATTTATAATTTAGTTTTATCATTCAGTTGAGTGGCCATTATCTACAATTATCATTTTGATTGAACCCTTGGTCCAGTTAGTAGAGCTTGGCTTGGGGTCAGAAGGTTCCAGAATCAATTCTGACATTTGCAGTTCGGTGCTCAAACTTCTTACGAACCCCCAAACAATAAAACTATATGCATTTTTTTTGGCGGAAAAAAAAAAAAAATTCACTGAAATATAATAATTTTAGAATATTATTTTAAAATTGCTGATTTCATATATAAGTTGGTATTGATAATCATGAGTAGATATTTAGCAAATGGTAGTAACAATCACTTAATATTTTAGTTTACATGATATATAATAAAACAAACAGCTCTCTATGCTAACGCCATCTATAGTAAGCTTTAATAATAATAAGTGATTGTCAGATATTAGTACATTTAAATAGCTTTCCCTAGATCAATTTCTGGTTTTAGCCTTTGTCAATAACACCTGGCTTTAGAAGTAATGCAGTTTGGCATCTAGCAAATATCTTTAACTCCATTTAACTATTCAAGCAAAAAACCTGAAATTCAAAAATCTCTAATGTTTTAAACCCAAGCCACCTGGCTGAATAGTATTATACAGACCTGACTCCAAGTCCATAATTATATATTTTAGTGCAATACCTCAGTCCTTTATTATACCCCCCCCCCTTTCTGGCCAGAAATGTTAATAATAGTGAATCATTCATATCTTTAACATACACGGTATAGGGTAAAATAAATGCAGCTCTGATTACTTAAGTTGACTATAGATGGTGTTAGAATCACTAGTTGATCTTCTTTTATGAATATCAAATAGGTTATAGCTTTAAAAAATTCTGCTGGTTTTTTTAACTATGAAGTTAACTTTATTAAATATTATCATAATTGCATTTATTTTGCCTTTTCTTAGAACATTAATTTTTTTCAAATACAAATACACATTAAAATATTGAGTAATATTTCGGTAGTGTAATTTTTACTGCACCATTCTCACGCAAAGTAGTAATTGGTTTCTATCCGCTTTTAACACCTTATGGGGGGATGTAATCATAGACATATGACCAAAGACATGAAAAAAATCTACGGTAGAAACAAGTCCCTATCTTGCATGAGAGTGATGTAGTGAAAAGCGGATAGAAACCAATCACTACTTTGCATGAGAATGGTGTAGTGAAAATTACACTACAGAAATAATCATTATTGGATAATCTCTAGTCTAATGAACGATAAATAAAAATTATTAATATGATTTCATTAAATAATTTGTGTCAAAGTTGTGAGGGCAGCGCATTTGACACTTATCAATTAAACTTTAGTAATTTACTATCTATATATATTCTGAATAATGATAAAGATATGTGTAAGAGATTGTGAGCTGGGCCAACTGATGAGTGCTGGTTCAGCACTGCATCTTGGGGGGTCATAGATCATTTTTATATGTCTTTAGTCATGTTTATGATTACATCCTTCTGCAAGGTGGTAAAAATAGATAGAAACCAGTCCCTACCTTGCATGATGATGGTATAGTGAAAATTACACTACAGAAATATTATTCATTACTGGATAATATCTAGTCTAATGAATGTGTAATAAAAATTATTAAAACATATTTTTTTATTTTTAGAATATGACCCTCCATTCTCCTTGCTGCTGTATTAGTGGCTGCCCTCCCACTGGATTGTCCATGGGGTGGATTCTTGTTATTACGTAAGTTTTATCTTAGATTTTTTATTTTTATGATTATTTTCAATTGGTCAGTTAATACACAATTTAAAGAACAATTTAACCAAATATCGCATGTTGTTAGGTAGTGTTCTTTTTCCCCACTAGTTGTCGCTAAAGCAGACAAAAGACAAAGACAAAGAATTTTCTGGGGGAGAATATAAAGTTAAGTGCGGTAAATAGGTATAACTATTTGGGAATCGTCTTAAGTAATAAGAGAAATTGTTTGGATGAATGGGAGAAAAAATTTATAAATGAAACAAAGAAAAGAAAGGGATTGATAAAGAAATTAACAGTGTTTCATCTAATAAGTATGTTGTAGCTAGAATTGTATGGAAGAGAGTGGCAGTAGCAGGGTTAACATATGGTAGGGGTATTAGATAACTTAGAAAAAGTACAAAGAGAAGTAGGAAGATATGCATTAGATGCAGATGTGTGGACAGCAAAGGAAGCAATTCAAGAAGAAATGGGATGGTCAAGCTTTTATATGAGAGATGCAAAAGCAAAATGAAAATGTTTTGTAGATTGCAGTTTAGGGATAATAAGAGAATAGCCAAAATAGTATTTAATTGGGTTATGAGAAAAGTTGTAAGCAACAGGATGGGTGAGACAGGTAGTACAGTATGTAGAAGATTTGGATAAGGAAATTTATGTCAGTATACTTATATAAAAGGTGGGATTATTGTGTTAGGAGAATTATTGAGTGTAATAGTGGTGGGGTATGGGATAGAAAAATAGACATATTAATGAAGAATAGGGAGATGGAGAACTAGTATGGAGAGTAAAAAGAATTTAAATATATCTAGAAGTAAGCAGAATATTGAGTGCAAGTTAATTTATGATAAAGCAAGGAAATTAGTTTACTATTTAAGGCTCAAACAGAATCTTTAGCAACAAGGGAATATACACATAAATGGGAAAATGTGGATGATTTAGTCTGCAAGTTGTGTAAGGAAGGCATGGAAAATAATAGGCATCTATTCATTGAATATAAATGTTTGCAAGCATAAAGGATACAAATACGAAGTTGTGGGAGAATAAACAAAGTGATTATACAGAAAGTGGGTTATTGGTTTTTATGCTGGGTTTGGAAAAAGATAAGAGGGATTTAGATATTGTACCAGTCGATAAACCTCCACCACCTAAACTGCAAGTCGGATCCAAACTCAGTCGAACCGAACTGAATTCAAACCCAACTCACCAGCTCAGATCAGTGGATGATCTAAATCGACGGCACAGTGCTATGTGCCAAGGAACTAGCTCAATGGTTGGTGATGATTAGAGACCCCTGAACTGACAGACAGCGCATTAACATTAAAATAATTATTGAATAAAGGACTTAAGAAACCAAGTGTGTTTATAAATTGTTTAATAATAATAGTAATAGTTTTGTTCAACTTTTCAATGATGACTATATATATTGCTTCTAGTCCTTAAACAGAGTTTATATTTACAATAAGACTGGAAGTCCCTATTATATGCCAACACTATTACGCAATATTATGGAAGTCTATATGTCTAGCCCCCAACCAGAAAATAAAGGCAGATAAAGGTATTCAGTTGTAAAGGAAATTATTATTTTAATTTTATACGAAAAAATGTTAAGATTTATTTTCACATTCGCAAATCCATTCATGAAGAGCAAGATACGTATTTTAGGGCATAACTTTAACCTTTATTAGAAAACTTATTTAATTTGAGATAACTGAGAATTTATTCGACTTTAATGAAATCACTTCGTCATGAATTACGAGCATAAGAGCGGGCTTTACAGGAACAGAGAGGTAACGGTGCTGATGAATTCTGAGCTATAAAATGAACATGAAAGATAATAACCTGTCGGTGATTTAAGTAGTATGGTGGCTTGTTTTTCACAAGTCTTACTGCCCTTTAAGGAGATGTGGAACACGGGGAAAGCCAGGCCGAGTCATAGCTGCGAACCTTTGGTGTTCCAAATATAATATAAGTGGGGGAGGAAGTGCTTTCTTCCTCTATAATTTAAAATAACAGTAATATCACCACCGACAAGCCTACGGAGCGGAAGATTGCCCTATGTCAGCAATGTTCGAAGATGATGACTTGATAGTCACCGTTTGAATTATAAAACCCAATTTATTATAGAATGCTCTACGTGATATCTTGATCAAATTAATTAAAGTCAAACGAGCTTTTAACTAAAATTATTTTAAAGCATTTATAAAATTATATTAATTATGCCCCAAACATTGTGCCCTTCCTGAATCTTAATAGAAAGTAACAGAAATTTGAATTAGAATATATTTATTTGATTCCTTTATCGACCCTTTTGCAAAAACATTTTAAGATCATAAATATGGATATATAAACATTTATAAATTAGATAAAGGAGCCGGGGACATAGGTTAGAGATGAAGCTAATAATTTATTATTAGCCAATTATAAAAATAGCAAACATTTAGTAATTTCTTTCGACTCGATGATTGATAGAACGGTATAAATCTAGTTCTAATGGGCGAGAATTACTATCAGAATTAATATTATATTATTTGCATAAGGCGGATGGAACAAAGGAGCTCATCGAGTCGAAGGATTATTGGCATTTAATTAAAAAACAAATGACATAAATAAATTACTCAATAAATATATATATAACAATAAATGAACCGCCATCATAAAAAAAAAGGAATGTTAAATCTAAAAACTAGAGATTTAGAATTACAATATAATTTAAAATAGCATAATTCAAAGTAAGTTTTATACAGATCATTACATTAATAAATGAGAAGAGCTTTTAAAGGGAGTGTAAAGTAAAGTTCGGAAACTGGCCAGAAAGTTACGGTTCATTATGGAATTATATTACCATTTCTTCTGGGGCTGGTTCCTTAGTTTACATGTTTGAGTTGGTAAAACATAGGCGTGCATTTTGTCAATTACTTGAACAGCATTTTGATTGATTTTTCATGATTTTGGCAGCATGATTGGTCTGGAAAAAGGTTTAGCAACTTCATTGAAGATTTTCAGGGGACTTCAGGCACAGTAGCCAGATTCCTGACATTTAGCCCCTCACCATGATAGAAACACTATTTAAATTCATAATTTTTAAAACGCACAGAGTTTAATGGCACTTCTCTAAAACAAAGATGGCTTCTCCCTTCTTCAAACTTTTCTGGGCTATTTATACTGTTCTCTGATGCCTTCAAGCTAGCGCTTCTTTCATTATCAATGTTACAAAATTTTCTAGTTGTTTTTAGATACATTCCTTCGATAAGGCTTTCAAACTCATTAACTTGAATTCATTCTCTAATTAGAAAATGAATTTTTAAAATCAGAAAAATGATTTTAATTAGGAAATCCTTACATTTTAAATAATTATCTTTTTTTTCTAATTAATAAAACTTTACCCATTGTTTTTGGAAAGGGAAAATCTGAAAGCTTATCGAAAGAATGTAGCTTTTAGTCACTAAAATTTGAACAGATTATTTAAAAGTAAAATAAACATTCCCGATGCAATGAAACTTTAGAACGATTATATATGTTTAAATATTTATAAATATATACTCACAATCCACGCAGTTATAATATATATAAATTCATGAATAATTTTATCATGAATTTATTAATAGAATTGATCAATTTAAACCTTAAACTAGTTAATTTTAACACACATTTATATAATAGTTTTTCTTTAAGAAAACTAGCGTGGATTGACCGTATAAAGCCCTATTGCATCGGAAATTTAAGGTTAGTATTAGGGTTTGAAGTGGGCTTATGGCTAGATGTTATGAAGCTAGGATCGAACTCAGATCTGACTGCTTCAATATAAAGGCCATGGAATTGACAAATGTGGAAATGGGATGAAGCAGGATAGAGAAGAATAAGAGAAAAACTTAGGGCGGGGAATGGAAAGGGAAGGTAAAATGGCTAACAGGTTTCTCTGGGAATAGTAGCTGAGAGATTCTTGGCTTCAAAAAAAGAGAAGGCATAGTGCATCTCATCTCATCATCATCCTCATTATGAGATGATTGTTTTAGGAGAATTATTGGGTGTTATAGTTACAAGGAATAGAATAGAAGAATAGATGCATCAATAAAAATAGGGAGTTGGAAAAATGGAGAACTAACATGGAGAGTAAAAAAAAAGTTTAAATGTATATAGAACTAAACAGAATATTGGATGTGGGTTAATTTATGATAATAGCAAGGAAAGCAATTTATTGTTTAAGGCTCGAACAGAATCATTATCAACAAGGGAATATACACATAATTGGAGAAATGTGAATGATTTACTCTGCAAGTTGTGTAAGGAAGGCATGGAAAATATTAGGTATCTGTTAATTGGATGTAAAATTTTACAAGCAGAAAGGGTACAAATAATGAAGTTGTGGGAGAATAAGTATAAACAAAGTTATTATACAGAAAATAGGTTCTTGTTTTTTATGCTGGATTTGGAAAAAGTAAGGGGAATTTAGATATAGAATGTACAAAGATAATGTTGTGGAAAATGGGATGGGGCAGGATAGAAAAGAATATGGGAAAATTTTAGGGTGGGTAATGGAAAGGAAAGTTAAAGTTGTTTACAGGTGTCTCTGGACATAGCGGCTGAAAGATTTCTGACTCCGTGAAAGGAGAATCGATAGTGCATCATTGCATCACAACCAATGAATCTATTCAAAGGGACATGGAATGGACTGCTTTTTCAATGAGCATAATTAAAAATAAATTTAAACATAAGTTACAATAAATGAATAGGAAGAAAGGAAGTTAAAATGGTGTTTTAATTATATTATGTGGAACAATAAAGTTCTTTTATTTTTATGTATTTATATACTGGTTCAATAATTAATATTCAAAAACAATGCAGTTCTTTATCAAGCAATGACGGAAGAAAAATCATTTGAAACGTTTAGTTTGGATGATTATCATTTTGAAAATGTAAATCAATTTTAAATACTTTGGTAATTTTATAAGTAGAAAGATGGATTTTGATATTGAGATAACATAGATTCCCCCTACTGTTCCTATTTTTAACAAATTAAAAGATAGAATAGTTTATCACAGGGAAATAACTTTTATAACCAAGTTTGCAATGTCTAAAGCAGTTATTTTGTTGAATTTATTGTATGGAAATGAGACCTGGACATCCAATTGACATCATATAAACCAATTAGAGAAGTTTCATTCAAGAATGCTTCATAAAATTCTAAAAATACAATGGCAAGATAATAAAGGCAATCAGTATTCCTTTCAATTTTCTGGATATGATATTGTAGAGCCTACTAGATTAAAATTATATATTTATTTGATTGGACATATAAAACGAATGAATAATTCAGGATTCTATAAAAGTTAGTTTTATTGATGAAGTTGTAATGGGAGAGTTTTTAAGGATTATTTCAAAGACATTCTTAAGGGACACAATATTGATTGTTTCCAATGGGGGAATATGGTTGAGAATGGAATAAATTAGAGAGCAATAATTAGATCGTCAGAGAGAAAAGTTTTCTGCTGATCAAAAAAATAGCGTCGCTAAATATCAAATAGAAAAAATGGACCAGCAAGTTCTATATGGGAATGCATTTGTGGTTCATGGTTTGGTTTGTAAAATCATCATAAAACTCATTTTTAGAGCAGCTTTCACTTTTTTTCTGTTAAATTAGAAAGGTCATATTCATTTATAAGTGGCTGAAGAGAATATAAGCATCTATTAGCAGCTATTTACAAATGAGTATGACGAAATAGAGAGAGTACACCCCAATCCTTGAAACATAAATATATCCAAGTACATCACATGGTGGTACCAAAGTTGGGGGGGGGGGAGTTTGCAATGACATATTTAATTTCTCCTGCAGAATTTTTTTTTTTTGCGAAAAAATATGACACATTGTATAATCGTCTTTTCATTATATATTATTTTCGATATGTTTTCCCAACACAAGCAATTTTACATTGTGCTTTTTGAGAATACCTTTGATGTAATCATTATATCATAAATATAGTCCATCTCTTTACAAAATCACTCATATTCATTCTAAAATACTTTCTTAAGAAGACTATTACCATTTGTTTCATAAATTGCATTCTACAGTTATCACATCCAGCAACATGAAAAACATATTAATTGGTTTTATAATTTTGATGTAATTTTATTAAAGTTTTCATAGCGTAAGCATGTGTTTTAAAGACCTACAGAGGTCCCTAGTGACGATTTTTTCAGACGCTCATTGCTAAGGTTTACAGCCTTGTTAAAACTATTAAAGTTTTTTTTATATAAATGAAACCTTTGCAATGCCACAATAGGATGTATAAATCTCACTTCCATACAATAAATTAGGTATTATATAATGAGCATTTTACTTTTTGCATCTCTCATGGACCATCCCATTTCTCCTTGAGTTGCCTCCCTTGCTGTCCTACCATCTGCATCCAATGCTTGTCTTCCTACTTCCCTTTGAACTTTTTCTAAGTAATTTAATATCCCTTTACTAACACATAATGCATTATTACCATATGTTAACCCTGTTACTGCAACTCCCTTCCATATATTTCTAGCTACATCATATTTTTGTATGAAAACACTATTAATTTCTTTATCAATCCCTTTCTTTTCTTTGCTTCATTTATCAATTTTTTCTCCCATTCATCCAAATAATTTTTCTGATTACTTAAAATAATTCCCAAATAACTATATCTATTCACCACACTTAACTTAATATCTCCCAATAAAAATTCTACATCTTCTCTTTCCCCAGTATTAACCATCATTATATTTGATTTTTCTTCACTAAATTAATCCCCATCTCTTTACCCATCCTTGCACATGTCATCAGAATAACTTCCATATCTTTTCTTTTTTCTGCACACAAAAATATATCATCCGCAAAAAAAAAGACCTGACAAAATATACACTCCCTTACTACCTATTAACGGTATCTCTATCCCTCTACCTAATCTTTCTATTGCTCTTTCTATTTCACTCAAATACAACACAAACAAAATAGGTGACTATGCTTGCACTGAATGGCACCACTGTTTGGAGAGTTTTGCCTCTGTATTATTGAAATAGCATAGTTTATTTTATAACACATATTATAATAGCAATGAAAATTGAAGGAGTAATGGGTAAAAGATAATTTGAATTATCTTTTGTTTTTCATAAAGTTTCATATATTGAGTTGACATTTTAGTGATATTAATTATGACGATGCAAACTTAAATTTCTTTTTTTTTTCTAAATATAAGGCAATATATTTAAAGCAATCTGAAGCTATTCGAATGGATAACTAATTGAACTTGTGACAAATAGCCATGTTAATTTAATGTTAGTTTATCCATTTTAATATGAAAATATTTGAATAAAGTTTTTCCTTTAAGATATTTAATAGATTGATTTTTACAACTTTATTTTTCATTCTAGTTTGATGTATACTCTGATAACAGTTCATTATTTTCATAGTTTAATTTAGCATAAATATAATTGTTATATCCGCACTTACGACTGTGCCAATGTTATAACTGCAAGTCATACTGTGCGGTCAGCAAATAACGTTCGCTACTGTTCAACTGCGTATGCTCTCCAACGAATGGTCTGCAACGAATGCTCTGAATATTCTCTGTATTCTCTGCAATGGATGCTCTCCAAACGAATGGTCTGCATTGAATGCTCTGCCATGGATGCTCTCCAACGAATGGTCTGCACTGACTGCTCTCCAATGAATGGTCTGCAACGATCTATTTCTACAGTTCGCTAAAGTTCAATTCCCACAATGTTCTTTCAGGCTGGCTGCTACAAAACGGTTCACAATGGGCCTACTTTAGCCCCAGTCCAGTGTAGCTGTACACGAACTCTTCGTAGTAAGCACTGCAACTGCCGTCAGCTATCTCCTACTGGAATTGAACAGTAACTCTACTGTAGATGCACTCCATACTGTCTGCTACTCGCTACTGCGCGACTGCTCTCTCTGTTACACTGCTTGATGTTACCCAGTCTTCTTATCGCTCTCTGACAACTGCAACGATCAATCAATGCACTGACCAATAAGGTAACGTCTCTTATCTAGAAACATTTGTAATTAGCAAATATTTCTAGGAATTGTCGATCGCCATTACGTCAATGCACTAATTAAATTCCTCAGCTATCAGAGCGCGATCTAAAAACAGCCTTATGAATAGATTCTAGTTTTTTCTGGAGTGCACAAACATGTCTGCCATTTTACAAAACACTACAATAATAATTTCTTTCGTGATTTTAATTAGTACTAATAACTAATTAAAAGAATAGATAATTATGATAGTTAAAAAGTTCGAAATTGACTTGTGTGCTGTTTTCTGTTGCTTCTTTTGAAATTTACTAGGTTTTTTAAACATATTTATAAGGTATATTGTTTGACAAGCCAGCTGAAACATATAGTTTAGGAAATAATACTGCAGTGAACAACTAAATGACTTATTCAAACATGGGGACAACAACAAATTGAACATAAACTTTTCAAAATTGATTCTTTTTACAAATAAAATTTTTTTTAATACAACCAGTCAATTTAAGTAAAAACTAAAATGAAGTTAAAAATTAAATGAATAAAATTAGATTAAAATTTTCTTTATAATTGTGTGTGTGTGTTTCTTTTATACAACCACACATCAAGATTTTTCACTGCATTTCCTGTATCCAAAAAGCAATCCCATCCCAGCATTTTGCTATAATATATAAAATACTAGCATAATTTTAATTTTTTAAGTCCAGATGGTTTAATCATGTGACATCTAGACAACTAATTACCACATAATTAATTTTTTTAACTCTGATAAAAATTATTAAATAAATTATTATTTTCAACTCAGATAAAATTATTCATTTATTTTCAAATTAAACATTCTTTTATTCAAATACACTATTTACATTATATTTACTTTATTCTAATTAAAAGCGTTTACTATTGGAAATTAATTTGATGTATCTTTTTCTAAAAAAATACATTTATTTTTAATAAATCTTTTTAACATGCAATATTTCACATGCATGCTCCAAATACTCACACACACACACACACATGTACATTAAATATAGCTATTATTTTAAAATTATGAAATCATTTAGTTACTGACTAATATTTTAAACCAATGGAAATTGACACTTATCCCAGTCTGTTATATTTAATATCTTTAACATTTTAATTTTAACACTTATTTAGACTGACATTTAATAAAGTAGTACTTTTAAACTATTTTAAAAATTAGCAGTTAAAAAATTTAACACAGTCAAATAACCAATTTTATACAGCATAAAATAACTTTTTCTATTACATTTACTCCAAATATGGCAAACTCTAAATTGACTCTTCTTAAGAGTCAAACTATCAATTCTATTCAAGCAAATATTAAACAATCTAAGTTTTTTAAAAAAATAAATAAGAGTTAATTAGGTTATCTAGATTACTTTAATCCATACAATTGAAACATTTAACTAAGATTTATAATAGTAACACACCAAATATACAATCATTTTTTTCTTTAAAATATATATGTTCTCCAATAACATCAACACATTAAAAAATCATTCTTTTTCTTTTCAAAAACTTTATTTTTTTATATTAATACTGAACATATATTTATATAATACAATCTCCAATATTTCAACTGTTTTATATTCTTACAGTCATTTTCAAGAATCTGCAACAATAACAAAAAATACATATTTATAAATGAAACCTTAATTACATAAAACTTTCATTTTATATTAACATAAACAGTAACAAACATTAATTATACATAATTATATTTTACTTACATCTCCATCCTCTACTTATATTATTATACTTCCTTTTACATGATATAATTACAAATCTTAAAATCATTCAAGAAACTTTTTATACAAATTTAAAACCAACCCTAATTTTAAATTACTTCCCCCTTTTTAAATCTTATCTAAAAAACCCATCTCAAAACCACATTCCTAAACTATATCTTTAAATGAATATGAAACAAATATAAATATCTTTTTTAAAAATCTTTAACAATTTACTTAAACCTGTTTAAACATTCCATTTTTAATTATACATTATTTTACATTCCTTATCCACTCCATTAATTTTATTTAAAATAGGATTTTCATATGACTCTTCACTCTCCACTCTATCTCATAATACTGATACACTTGAACACATATATGTCGAAAAGATAAATAATCACCAATATACGTAATTCATGCTAAAACAGCAATCATCAATTGGTCCAGTATACCATCTCTACATATATATGCAATAAGTGCTCCTATATATATTAAGATAGCCAATCTCCATACTTTAATGGACAGGCTTCAATCTACTCCAACTCTTCAACCATTCATCCAATTGAAAATTATGGAATGCTCAAAGGCCACCTTGGGTCAGATTGACCTTTGGTCAACATGGGGGTGACAAGAATCTCATCTTCAGGGTGGCCTTTGAGCATTCCATCATCAGATTTTTAATTGGATGGATGGTTGAAGAGTTGGAGTGTGAAATAGATTGAAACCTGTCCATTAAAGTATGGAGATTGGCTGTCTTAATATATATCTGAGCACTTATTGCATATATGTGTAGAGATAGTAATCTGGACCAACTGATGATTGCTGGTTTAGCATGAAATATATATAGGTACTTGAGTACTAACTAAGGTATGACATACTACACCAAAGGCATACTATTCTAATCTTATAATCTTTAAGATAACATCTCCTAGTGATTTGCGAACAAACTTGATAAAGTTTGCTCACAGATCACGTGGAGAAGTCACCTTGAAGATCGCAAGATTGGAATAGTATGCCTTTGGGGTAGTACATCATAGCAATAGTTAATAGCAAAGAAAAAGATGTCGAACGTCACCATGTTTGGTCATTGCGAAAAAATAATAACTAATAATTTACTATGAAAAAAAAATTATCAAAAAATGAATATTATAAAGAATCATTATAATTTTTAATGATATTTAACTAATCATTTGACCCTGAAAATGATAAAAAAAAAAAAAAAATCGAAAATGGATATTCTAATCATTACCCAATTTTTAATGATATTTAACTAATTATTTGACCCCGAAAACAAAAAAAATTAACTAATCATATATATTTTCAGACTAGAAGCCATTGTGAAATAATAACTAATAATTTACTACGATAAAAAATTAGTATCAAAAATGAATATTATAAATAATCAAAACAATTTTTAACGAAAACGATAATAAAAAAATTATTAAAAAATGAATATTATAAATAATCATTACAATTTTTTGTAGGGATAGGGATATTTAACTAATCATTCGAACCCCCCCTCCAATTTTCAGTCCCAGAGATGAGACATTTAATTTTAGAAACGCAGTAATAATTTACTCCGATAATAAATGGACTAATAAGTAATATGTTATTACAGTAAAATATTATCAAAAATAAGTATTATAAATAATCTTGATAATTTTTAATGGTATTTAACTAATTATTTACATTTTTTTTTAAAAAAAAAGCAAATTGTTCTCAATTATTAACTAGAAATAATTGCCTTTATGAGATAGTGCGATACTGAAATCGCTTCTTTTTCGGAAAAGACCGTAAGTCCCAATAACTTAATATGGCTTTATTTTCCTTTTCTGGGTTAGACATTTTGGTTAATTAGTCATAAATGGTAATTAGTCATACAATTAGATAAATTAGTAATAAAATTTGATAAATTAGGAACACAATTGATAAATTAGTAATAAAATTTGATAAATTAGAATACAATTTGATAAATTACTAATAAAATTTGTAAATAAAATCAGCAATAGTTGAACGATCAAAATATAAAATAAGCAATCAAAAAATATTCAATTCTTACAATGGCGGATCAAACACTGTAAAAAAAAACGCATCTCACTTGGTCAATGCAAGCAGGTAAAAGACAGATATTTACCCAGAATTCACCCAAGTATTTTAAAATCTTAAAGGTGACCACAAAAACACTTTGACCACTTCTATTGATTAGTCATGCCAATGTTTCAGTTGCCATGACATTGTTTTGGTTCTTCGACAATTATATCTACCGGTGGGTTGTGTAGTATGTCATAGCTTAGTTAATACTCAAATACCTATGTATATTGGTGATTATTTATCTTTTTTGACATATATGTGTTCAAGTGTATCAGTGTTATGAGATAGAGTGGAGAGTGATGGTCATATGAAAGTCTGTGCTTATATACTCTGTATATTAAATATATAGACACAGGTATATAATAAACCTGTGTTTCAGTTATTAAAATAGGATTATATTTTTTTTATATAAAAATATTTTTTTATCATCCTTTCCCTGTAATTTTTACCCCTTTCCAATATTTTAATATTAATTACTAATTAAATATTAATTACAGGGAAAGGATGATAAAAGAATATTTTTATATAAAAAAATGTAATCCTATTTTAAATAGAATTAATGGAGTGGATAAGGAATGTAGAATAATGTATAATTAAAAATGCAATGTTTAAATAGGTTTAAATAAATTGTTAAAGTTTTTTTTAAAAAGATGTTTATATTTGTTTCATATACATTTAAATATATAGTTTAGGAATGTGGTTTTGAGATGGGTTTTTTAGATAAGATTTAAAAAGGGGGAAGTAATTTGAAATTAGGGTTGGTTTTAAATTTGTATAAAAAGTTTCTTGAATGATTTTAAGATTTGTAATTATATAATGTAAAGGGAAGTGTAATAATATAAGTAGAGGAGGGAGATGTAAGTAAAATATAATTATGTGTAAGTAATGTTTGTTACTGTTTATGTTAATATAAAATGAAAGTTTTATGTAATTAAGGTTTTATTTATAATAGGTATTTCTTGTTATTGTTGCAGATCCTTGAAAATGACTGTAAGAATATAAAACAGTTGAAACATTGGAGATTGTATTATATATATATATATTGTGCCAGGCACGTTTGATGTGGCCGAGCACAAGATAAGGTCAGATAAATTAATGGTCAAAAATGCGTAAAAAGCCATTAAATGGGGGGTGGGTATACTATTTATATAATTAAAATTTGTTATAAATTAAGAGAGAGAACTGTGGCGATAATATAAACTCACACATACATATGTTTAAAGCTGATGTTTAAAGGCATAGAAATATGTATTTGCAATTTTGATTTTTGTTTTTTTATTTTTTTAAAAAAGAAAAAGATAACTCCAAAATGTATTATAATTTTAAATATTTTTGTTTGTTAAAGAAACAGCGTTTATTTAACAAATTGTTATTCTGTATTTATATTTTTTGAGTGTTTACAAAATGTAAAAAGGAAAATTTTAAATATTACTGTTAATTAAAAATATTTAAGAATAATTTCAAAATCGAGGTTTTAATGGTCATTTTTCTCTTCAGTTGCATTTGAGCAAGTCATTGTCTTAAATTTAAGAAAAGCCTAAAGGCATTCTGATTTCCTGTCCATTCTAAAATAATTTCAACTGGACAAAAGGAACTTGATTAAACTTGCGATAATGCAGGGAGAGAAGAATGCCCAATCTAAGTGAAATATTTTTGTTAAAACTTCGATTGTAATAATGTAATTACTAAAGAAAAAAATGAAAAAGATGTTATCATTTATTAAAATTTTCATTAGTGATATATGTGATCTGAATGGAGATATAAAAAATTAAAAAAAAAAACTAATTGGAAATCAAATTCTTAGAACAATTAGTAAAACCAAAAAAAGATTTAATTAATTGATTTTTCTTTCTGGGAGGGGATACATGAATTGAGGGGGTATTGAGGAGATATAGATCTGTTCTGAAGTTGGGGAAAGGCAGTTCATTTTTGTTTTTCAAAGACAAATCTTATTAGAAGCCCGAGTCTAAATTTATTGTTAAACTAACACTATTAATGGAACCACGCAAAGTTTTGCAACCTTTTAAGCAAGCATGCTGACTCTGATTCAATCTAATCTGAAGAATTTACTCTAATTAAAAATGCATTCAGTCATTCTAAACAAATGGATACTAATTCATGCAGTCATTCATATAAACATTCGAGCAGTTAACCAGTGAGTAGCCAACGGTTTAAACATCGGACTACTAAGTGGTGTTGAGTAGCGTCAGTTATCTAGTCAACTATTGGAAAGCTAAATGAGCAGATGATTATTCCACCATATACTCGGTTGATGCCGATGGAAGTTTAATTGCAACACGCCATTGAAGCCAGTAATAAATCTAGAATTAGGAAAACAAGAAAAGACTGTTTATAGTGTGTAATATCCGTTGTCCAGCCTAAAGATGCACATCAAGCCCTTTCCTGTATATAGAATGACTATGGAGTAGAAAGCCACTTCAGCACATCCGTCCAACTCCGCTCCTGCCGTCCCAATGGAATGTAAACCCCGAGATTCAAGCACCAAGGTGATGATGATCAATTCTATGAACTTATAACGCAGTCAAGTTCAGCCCTTGCCGCAGTAGATGAACGTATAGCCCACTCAAAACCCATAGAAGAATGAAGCTTATAGACTTTATCAAGTACACTATTTTTTTGTGTTGATTTTATTTTAAATTTATTACCCATTTCATAAATATATATCTCGTGTACATACATACATAAACACACCTGTATATAACTTGTTAATTTTTTCTTATTTGCATAATGCATGTGTGTGGGTTTACTTATAATCCACAGATCACTCTCTCTCTCACGTATAATTATTTGATTTATTTTCTTATTAAGAAAGAAATTTTCCTTTATTTAGTTTATTTATAATCCACAGATCACTATCTCACATATTAGTTATTTAATCAATTTTTCTTATCAAGAAAGAAATTTTCCTTTATTTAATCTAATTATTGCTTTAAGTATTTCTTGATGATTATAGTTTTGTTTTATTAATATGATTTATGTAGTGTAATATTTGTTTCATATATTTAATCGATCTGGGAATGTATTCATATTATAAATGGTATGGGGTAATGGGTTAATAAAATATTTATATTATAATTCTAAAGCGACTACTGCCATAATTTTTTTATATTCTCTTTGTCATTTACTTTCTCTAACTATATTATTAATTAGTTATGCGAGTTTTCCGATCCCCACTCTTTAACTGAGAAAAGAATATGCTGAACTAGCAAATGGGAAATCATCTTACCGGGTCTTAAATCTCTATTTAGCATGAGGATACTTATTATTTTTTTTATGAATAATTATTTATCGGCACACATGCCCTAATATCATTTGAACTTACATATCCTTTCAGGAGGAGAGTTAAATTTCCTTCTGTAAGTGGCACGAGGGGTTGATTTAGAGTCATCCCCCAAAGGTACGTAAGAGTCAACCTTTCCATAAGTATCTTCTGTGTCCATAACACTGTTACGGTAAAGTTTTGAATTGCTTCTTACTCTGGCATATCGCCATATTTTCCCTCATGTTCGGTTTATGCGCATGCTCATATTAACAGAGTAAACGGTAACCGGTATAATATATATGTTCAGTATTAATATAAATAATAAAGTTTTTGAAAAGAAAAAGAAAGATTTTTTAATTTGTTGATATTATTATAATAGTACTAATAAGAAAATTCATTTATTATATTCTAAAAAAATTTTTTTTAATACTTGAGTCAATGTCTGTATTTTTAAAACTATATACGTAATTATATAATTGAATATTTGTAAATACAGTAACTAAATAATTAAAAAAAATTTATCCACTTAGGAGCGCTTTCGATTATCCCAGTAATCTGTGTCAACTAAAGCTTTGAAATGCTAATTTTCCCACAATTCCGTGATCTTAATGTTTGCTGCTTGCCTGTTAATTAAGTCATGTTTATATTTGTATATTAGCATAGCCTCCTTTATTTTTTTTTTATTGTTATTTTTTTCAATTTGCAATATTTTTACACTGTTAAAATTGAAGTCAAAACCATAAACACATGATTTATTATGGTCGTAAAAAACAGGTGCTGAAGTATTATCTACTATGCAATTTTGTTTCGATTTCTGAACACGTTTTAATAATAGCAAGGGTTCTTTAGTTCTTTTTTCCAACATACATATTGATTCACCTATATATCCACTGCCACACCTACATATCCATTTATAAATGACACAATTTTTATTTATAAATGAGGTTTTATCTTTAGAAATCAATGCATGCTGGATTACTTTATGACCATTAAACCAATAGTAAAAAGTGGTTATATTCCATATAAATCAAAAGTGCCAATGTCACACAAAATGGCAGGTTTGAAGTCCTTCTTATTTAGAAATAATAGTCTTTGCAAATATTCATCAGATAAAGACAAAAATATTGAAATATATTTGAATGAATTGTTAAATGTTGGCTACAGTTATAATCACATATATAATGTTATTAGAGATTTTAATACAAAATATAAAAATAAAAATTTTAATAATAATATTGATTCTCCTGCAAATAAAAAAATATGGATATCAATCCCATATATTTCAAATTATCAAGTTAAGTTTATAAGGAAAATTTATAAAGATATATGTGATGTTGCATTTTTTACCTCCTACATTATACAAATTAATAAATAACTCCAAAGATAAAACCTCATTTATAAATAAAAATTGTGTCATTTATAAATGGATATGTAGGTGTGGCAGTGGATATATAGGTGAATCTAGATGTACATTGGAAAAAAGAACTAAAGAACACTTGCTATTATTAAAACATGTTCAGAAATCGAAACAAAATTGCATAGTAGATAATATTTCAGCATCTGTTTTTTACGACCATAATAAATCATGTGTTTATGGTTTTGACTTCAATTTTAACAATGTAAAAATATTTCAAATTGAAAAAAATAACAATAAAAGAAAAATAAAGAAGGCTATGCTAATATACAAATATAAACATGACTTAATTAACAGGCAAGCAGCAAACATTAAGATCATGGAATTGTGGGAAAGTTAGCATTTCAAAGCTTTAGTTGACACAGATTACTGGGATAATCGAAAGCGCTCCTAAGTGGATAATTTTTTTTTAATTATTTAGTTACTGTATTTACAAATATTCAGTTATATATATATATATTGTAACTGAACCACCATACAACCTCTTTATTACCTCGGTTGTAACAATTTCCTGATGAGCATGTTGCAGGAAGGGACTATTGATTGGCATTCCCCAATGCAGATGTTAACACCCCCCTACAACAATATTTCCTGCTCATCAGAGGATGTAGCACCATAGAGGCTGGAAGCATCTAGACATTTCTATGTTTGGTTTTCCAAATGGTGCCACTAGAGTTTCATCTCACTACAACCTGACTTACTTAGGTCTAGTTATGCCAGACGTAGCTCACGAGGCATGAGATTCTCATGAACAAGTGCACTGAATGATGAGTGATGCAATAAAAACAAAATAGAATTGAACAACTGGATAACTAAGATTAATTTTAAGTAACAAACATTTTATTTAATAACAGGTTTAAATAAATGTCCATCAAACAAAATATTTCATTGACAGTCCCTTGTACCTTTCGGCCTACTTCCAATAACATTTTAGATGACTTAAAAAATGTAATCTGTTGAGAGTATAATAAAGTCCTTCTCTCAACAGTTCTTTAACAGTTTATATCTTTAATCATTTAGTTACTTCACAAAGAGGAGTGTGATATATTGAGACAGCAGAGAGAATAATGAAGACAACTAATAGCATCTAATGCAGAGTTCCACTTAATTTAACAAATATTTTATTTACAGTCCATTGTGTATCTTAGTATACATTCAATAATAGTACAATAGGAATTAAAGAATTCAAGTTCTTTATTTACATTTTTAATTATTTAATTAATTCACAGAGAAGAGTGCAATATGTGAAGACAACTAATAGCATTTATAATTTGAAATATGGATGTATATTCATACATATAAATTTTATTATTTTATTTAGATCTTATTAATCTGCAGTTAAGCATTTATGATTTACATATAATTCTTCTAGCATAAATATTGACTTGGTCTGCTGCAGACATATATTTTTATACATAAATTCACCAGCAGTTTCATTTATAATTTATCAATAATAAACGTATTTTCATGTAACTGTATTTATTTATAATTTTAGTTTCATTTATAATAAATGAGTGGGGGGGTTGGTGTCGGTATTCTACTTTTCTCTCTACTAAAACGAGAATGAAATAAACAAAAATATTTCATCTAAGTCAATGTTTGTCTATGGGTCTGAACTCAGTTCGCCCCTACTTGGTGTCTTGGTCTTTTCACCATAGCCACTATCCTTAGGCAGGATTGGTGTTAAACCATTAAGCTCACATGATCACATTTTCCTATACTAGCATTATTGTTGATAAACAGAGCAAACTCTCCATAGTTTGCCACCTGTGTAAACAGAGTAATCAATGGATGAAGGTTGTGTAAAATCCCTATCTATGTTCTCAATTCCCCAGACTAGTTTCTGGTTGTGGTTCAGTGAGGAGTTGGTCTGGACACTGTCTAGTCTTGGATCTAATGCACCCTCTACAACCACTTTTTCTCTACTTAACTAAAACTATGAGAATGAAATTGAAACACAAAAAATATTTTCAATCTAAGCTCAATAGCTTATAGTTATGGGTCTGAACTCAGTTCAGCACCCATAATTTTGGTGTCTTTCTCTTTTACACCATAGCCACCACTATCCTTTAGGCAGGTTGGTGTTAAACATTAACATCAATGATCACATTTTCCTATACTAGATTATTGTTGATAAACAGAGCAAAACTCTCTAGATTGACTGTGAAACAGAGTAATCAATGGATGAGAAGGTTGTGATAAAATCCCTATCTAATGCCTACTCATCCAATATCCCCAGACTAGTTTCTGGCTTGTGGCTTGAGTGAGGGTTGGATCTGAGAGCACTGATCTAGATCTTAGGATCTAATGCAACCCTCTAGAACCACTTTTTATCTCTACTTAACTACAAAACTATGAGAATGAAATTGAAAACAAAAAATATTTTCAATCTAAGCTCAATAGTTATATAGTCATATGGGTCTGAACTCAGTTCAGCACCCATACATTTTGGTGTCTTTGGCTCTTTACAACCATACCACCACTATCCTATTAGGCAGGATTGGTGTTAAACCATTAAGCATCACATGATCACATTTTCCTATACTAGACATTAATTGTTGATAAACAGAGCAAAACTCTCCATACAGTATTGCACCTGTGTAAACAGAGTAATCAATGGTGCAGAAGGTTGTGTAAATCCCTATCTAATGCCTACTCTCCAATATCCCCAGACTAGTTTCTGGTTGTGTTTCAGTGAGGAGTTTGGATCTGAGAGCACTGATCTAGATCTTAGGATCTATGACCCTCTAGCAACCACTTTTTATCTCTATACTACAAAATATGAGAATGAAATTGAAAACAAAAAATATTTTCAATCTAAGCTCAATAGTTATATAGTATATGGGTCTGAACTCATTCAGCACCATACTTTTGGTGTCTTTGGCTCTTTTACAACCATACCACCACTATCCTATTAGGCAGGATTGGTGTTAAACCATTAAGTCACATGATCACATTTTCCTATACTAGCATTAATTGTTGATAAACAGGCAAAACTCTCCATAAGTATTCATGTGTAAACAGAGTAATCAATGGATGAGAAGGTGTGTAAAATCCCTATCTAATGCCTACTCATCCAATATCCCCAGACTAGTTTCTGGTTGTGGTTCTCAGTGAGGAGCTTTGGATCTGAGAGCACTGATCTAGATCTTAGGATGTATGACCCTCTAGCAACCTTTTATCTCCTAACTAAAAACTATGAGAATGAAATTGAAAAAAAAAATATTTTCAATCTAAGCTCAATAGTATATAGTCATATGGGTTGAACTCATTAGCCTACATTTTGGTGTCTTTGGCTCTTTTACAACCATAGCCACCACTATCCTATTAGGCAGGTTGGTGTTGAACATTAAGCATACATGATCACATTTTCCTATACTAGCTTAATTGTTGATAAACAGAGCAAAACTCTCCATACAGTATTGCCTGTGTAAACAGGTAATCAATGGATGAGAAGGTTGTATAAAATCCCTATCTAATGCCTACTCATCCAATATCCCAGATAGTTTCTGGCTGGCTCGTCAGTGAGGAGTTGGATCTGAGAGCACTGATCTAGATCTTAGGATCTAATGCAACCCTCTAGCAACCACTTTTATCTCTATTAACTAAAAACTATGAGAATGAAATTGAAAACAAAAAATATTTTCAATCTAAGCTCAATAGCATATAGTCATATGGGTCTGAACTCAGTTCACACCCATACATTTTGGTGTCTTTGGCTCTTTTACAACCATACCACCACTATCCTATTAGGCAGGATTGGTGTTAACCATTAACATCACATGATACATTTTCCTATACTAAATTAATTGTTGATAAACAGAGCAAAACTCTCCATACAGTATTGCCACCTGTGAAACAGAGTAATAATGGATGCAAAGGCTTGTGTAAAATCCCTATCTAATGCCTACTCATCCAATATCCCCAGACTAGTTTCTGGTTGTGCTTCGTCAGTGAGGAGTGGTTGAGAGACTGATCTAGATCTTAGGATCTAATGCAACCCTCTAGAACCATTTTATCTCTACTTACACAAAACTATGAGAATGAAATTGAAAACAAAAATATTTTCAATCTAAGCTCATGCTTATATAGTCTATGGGTTGAATCAGTTCCTATTTTGGTGTCTTGGCTCTTTTATACTCCTATTAGGAGGATTGGTGTTAAATTACATAATGATCACATTTTCTATACTAACTTAATTGTTGATAAACAGAGCAAAACTCTCCATACAGTATTGCACCTGTGAAAAGAGTATAATGGTGAAAGGTGGTAATCCTATCTATTACTCATCAATATCCCAACTATTTTGTGGGTCGTGAGTTTGGTTCCTGTAGTAGTATTTGTTTAAAAATTTTATTACATGAAGAGAGATAAAAAGTGTGTAGAGGGGAGTAAATAATGAGGAATAAATACTGGAGAAAAGAAAAGTCTGGGGATATTGGATGAGTAGCATTAGATAGGATTTATAAAGTTCTGATCATTGATATCTGTTAGCACAGGTGCAATAGTATGGAGAGTTTGTTGTTTATCAACAATTAATGTGCTAGTATAGGAAAATGTGATCATGTGATATTTTCATATAGCTACTTTTATTCATAATTTTAGTTTCTTTTCTAAGAAAGACATTTTGTTTGTCTTTTATAAACACATATAAATAGTACATATTTTATAAAATTCTTACCTTCATTCTTTTTTTTCTTATTTATATCCAATCTGTTCCATCAAAAAGAGGTCATTTTATTTAAGCTGAATGGCGTTATTCCCTTTCATGATGATCATCCAAGCAAATCTTGGAGAAACATGGCATGAGATGGAGAGATGAAGCTGTTGGTTTAGCCTTCCATCGTTATAATTTCCTTAATAATGTTTTTCTTTTCCATTATTAACAGTGGTTCTTTAACTGCTCTTAATATCTTTTTAAAATTAAAATCTCTTTTCAAAATTCTTCTTTAACATCTACTTGAAAAATACCTCTTTGAAAAAAAATAACTCTTTGAAAAACCTTTTTTTTAGAATCTCCTAAAAATCTCTTTGAAAAAACTTTTTAAAAATCTGCTCTGAACCTGCAACTCGACAATATCTATACTGATTCTTGGATTGATTAAGCAGCCTTTCCCACTGTACCTGGTTTGCTATCTTCTTAAGGATTGGACAATCTACTTTTAGTGGGATAGATAACAGATTGTAAGCATTAGTTCATGTTTTCCAATTTATTAAGACTGCCTCAAGCTATTATCACACTTTATTCGAAAACATCGTTCCAAAAATTAAAAATGTAATCTTTTTAATAAATGCCAGCTTTTATTTACATCGTAATTTAAAACTATAAAATCAATAATGATTTTCTTTTAATTATAAACTTCTTGCTTTATTTTTTTTTTTAATTTGATCAAATCATGCTAGTCTTTTTTAAATGGGGTTTTTTTTTGAATATATATATATATGTGGAACAGTATATCTGTTTCAATATATATATAATGGTATATAATATAGGAAGCATACCAATACCTCTTACAAGCTTTTATTGATAAGTGCCTAAGAGAAAGCCTATAAAATCTCTATCTAGAATTATTCCCATCTTCAGACTAATCAGTCTTTTGGCTCACATCAGTGAGGAGCTAGAACATTCAGACACTAGATCTAAAATACCAATTCAAAAGCTAGCACTTAACTAACTATTAAGTAGAAAATCTGACATGAACCAAAAGCTTGAAAACGATCGGTCTGAGGATGGGAATAATTCTAGATAGAGATTTTATAGGCTTTCTTTTCGGCACTTATCAATAAAAGCTTGTTAAAGCTATTGGTACGCTCCCTATATTACATTTCTGTAATACAAGCTTAAAAAGCAAATTCCCGCGATATATGACTTGCTTTATTGATTGTTATATATAATGGTAAATGAGGGAGTTATTAAAAGAAAAATATTTCATTGAAATTAATAAAAAATAATAATAATCAGATAGTTTTATTGCTCAGGAATTCAAAAAAAGACATAGAGAGTCAAAAATACCTGAACTGGAATCAATCAGAATACCTTATGTTCCAGACCTTGATACTTATCACTGGTCTAAACTAAGCATGGCACGAGTAAGAAAAGGAAACAAAATAAAATGAGGAAATAAGTAAACTTATTTCAATTTTATAGGATAAAGAAAGCATAAGAAAAATTAATATAGTGGAATTAAAACATATGAACATTTGGTAACATTTATGTGTGGGTATACAAAAATATAAACATTTTATACCAATAATATTTTGAGTGAATACATTATGTGTTTATTTATAGTTACAATTATTTAAGCAATACCCTCTCTTTTCTTTTAATGTTGCATTTCATCTATATCAAACAAATCAACTCCACATTATCCTTAATTTTGGCAATGTTTACATTTTTTTATGTATAATCAGTATTTCGATCATTCAACAGTCTTTTTCAAAGATATTTTTCACCTATTGTTTAACAAAAGAGAAAAAATGATTTAACTGAAAGTAAAAAAAAATCTTGAAGTTTGTTGAACATTCGAAATGTTAACTTTGTATAATGAAATGTAATTATTGCTAGAATCTTATATCAAATGGAGGCAATTTGTTTGATATTCATAAATATGATCATAATCACAATGACAGGTCATGAATATTAAAAAATTGATTAAAATGTCTTTCAGTTATGTTGGATGGTAAAGAAAATGAATCTTACAATAGGGAAGAAGGATGTTCGATATGTTTAACAATATTGTGAAATATCATCTTAATGTTATTTCATTCTCTCCACTTTGGTCTTATTTATAATATCATGATTTGTGGAAGATATTTATTATAATTAAAGAAGCGCATAAAAAAGAAATCAGTTGGAAAATGAAAATATTGTCTGTAGAACTAGGTGATGAATTGAATATGATTTGGGTTTTTAAATTTAAACTGTCATAATATTTTTAATTTAAGAAGCAAAAAACGATTATATAGCCGAGAGGTCAGCACAGCTGCCTAGCAAGCAAGCAGTTGCCTGCAGACAGTTGTCGTGGGTTCGCTTCCTGGCCGATGCTTTGACATATGGGGAAAAAAACCATTATAATAATGTATGAGATGTTTTTAATCAGTAAATAAGATGATCATATAGTCATTTATTAAAGATATCAGGTGTCATTTAAGCATTTAATGACAATTTATTTGTTGATTGTAAAGCCAGTTGTTTGGTTTGTCATGTGACATATAAGCACCAAAGTAAGAGACTGAACACAAAAATTTCATAAGATAATTAAATGGTCAGTTGCTAAAGAGGCAGGTGATATTTGAACATTTAATGATTTATTTATTGAATGTAAAGTCAATTGTTTGAGATGCCATGTGATTTAAACAACAGGTGAGCATGTCATAAGATAAATTACTCAAGAATTCAGGTGACATTCAAGCAGTTTCTTAAGATTTATTTATTTATTGTAAAGTTAATTTTTCAAGGAGTCATAGGATATTCTAAAACCAAAGTATCTGGTTGAGCACAACAATTCCTTAAAATAATCATAATATCAGTTGATCAAGAGATAAGTTTTGATTTAGTAAAGCATTATGGAAATTGTATTAGAAGCGTAGTTTTTGAAGATGTATCAGAACTAATATTTATTTTATCTGTGATTTCAGTTCACATTTTTATATCACATAGCTTATATATGTTTTCCAGGATTCCTATTTTTCGATAATTCTTTCAACATAATAATAAAATCTTTTATTATATGAAATCCCGTAGTGCCTTTCTCAGTTACTATTATTAGTAATATTTGCCTTTTATAATGCAAGACAATATTTTTGACCTGTGTTTTAAAAGTTCATTATCGACTTTCATCTTAACATCATTGCACTTTCCTTATGCCCCTAGCCATTCCTTTCACTTTTCAGTGCAGAATCCTTCTTTTTCATGCCCATTCCAATGTTTTTTGATATGATTCAATCTTTTGTCTCTTCTTAGTGCAATTTCCATAATCATCATCATCATCATCAACCATTATCAATCCACTGCAGGATGAAGGTCTCTCAAACTTTAATCCATCTTCTCCGATCTTTAGCTTCTCTTCTTCACATCACCCCTGCACATTTTCTTATTTCATCCATCCATCTTACATGTGGTCTCTTTCTGGGTCTTTTACAATCTCTTGGAATCCAGTTTTAAATTTCAATTGTCCATCTATTATCATTTCTTCTAGCAATATGTCCAGCCCAACTCCACATCAATCTTTTACTTTTTTCAATGAGGTCAGTAACACCTGTTTGTTCTCTTACCCATACATTGCGTTTTCAATCTCTTCTTGTTACTCCTAACATACATCTCTCCATACTTCTTTGAGTGGTCTGAAGTCTCTGTATTGCTCTTCTATTAAGTGTCCAAGTCTCAGATCCATAAGTAAGAACTGCTAAAATACATTTGTTAAAAACTTTCCTTTTCAAACACATAGGCATATTTCCTTTTAGTATCAAGTTATTTCTACCAAAAGCACTCCAACCAAGTTTAATTCTATAATTAATTTTCTCCATTATGTTTACATCTGTATTAATAATCTGACCAAGATATTTATAACTGTTAACTTCTTCTAATTCATCATAATCAATCTTTATTTTCATATTTTGAGCAAATCGATTAAACATTACTTTAGTCTTTTTAATATTTATCTTTAGTCCTACTTTCATCTGATAACTCCTGTAACATTTCCTGCGGCTCCTTTAAATCCTTAGTGATGATCATAAATCAAAAATTAAATTGGGGGTATGAATAAAACACTGTATATGGATTTAAAAAGGTATCAATTAACATCCTTTGATTACTCAAAGTTACACTAGGTGGCAGAACTGAAGGAGAATAAAGAGTGTACTTCTGAATATTAAGCAAAAATCATTTTCAAATTTATATAAAATTGTGGTATCTTTTTATCTATACAATTTGATGCAAAGTTACATATTAGGATTTCTGTGATGTAAAAGGAGTTTGATCTAAAGTAGACATGTTTTTATTTTTTTATCTAGCAGAGAAATAATTTAAAAATAGAAATACAATAGGTTTAAGGAATTGAATGTTAAGAGAAAAAAAAAGAAGAAAATTGTTTGCTATGATGATTGATTGATAACATTTATGAGAATACCACAGAACAGAAAAAAATAGAAAACATTAAGGAACAAATGAATATAAAGAGAACAGTAATAGATTATATATAGAGAGAACAATTTGGTATGCACATTTATAAATGGTGACGATAGTAGGATATCAAGATGGGATTGGGGGAATAGAAAGAGAGAGAATGAATGCAAGAAACAACAACAGTTATAGAGTTAAGAAATTCTTAGGAAAGTCAATGAAATAGTAAAGGAGAGTGGAGTTAAGGTATTGAATATTAAAGATCTAAAACGTATAGATAGTTATGAGATTAATAAAGTTTTGAAATGTGAAGGATTACTGGCATAAAATATAAATGTTTGAGTCTTATGGAAAAGTTTATTATTTTGGAGGAAAATGACTAAAGAAGAATAAAAGATTAAAAGGTAAACAACCTTTAAATAGTTCACTACAAGGTCAAAGTATTAGCTGGCAGCAAATAAAGAATAAGACATTGTCATCATGCTAAATGACAGGTAATGAATTTGCATCTTTTTATCTCGTATTAATAACTATTCAGGAATATGTAGATATCCTTTTATCAATATATAATTGAATGGATACCTTGACTGACAATAGCTAGCTGCCTTAAGGAAAAATCCAAATTTTACCTGGATTCAAACTATAATTTATGGGCAAGATAGAAAAATGAACTAACCATTTGATTTCATTTCATATCATAAAGAGTTTTATCACAGTGTTATTATTCATGCAGTATGTCACAATGAAAAGGTGAAGGGTTCTTCAAATTGACCACAGTGCCATCTCTGAATCAATGCATGCATTATGTGGTGACATCATTTAGTTATTCATCACAAAAATTTTAACATCTTAGTATGTCTGGATCATTACAGCATAAGTAATATGATAGTTTGTTTTGTACTTTTATATATTGTCTTCAATGCTTGCCCTGGTATTCTTGCAATTTATAGCTTCCTTGCTTACACAATTTAAATCATTTCAAATATTTTGATAGTAGTTTTGGCCAATTTAAAATAAAATTGAGTGTTATCAAATTGTTTTATCGCAGACACAAATCAATCACTTTTCATGTCATAACTAATGATCCTGACATACTAGCACTCTAAAATGTTTGTGGCAAATGGTTGAACTATCACTACATAATACATATATTGATTCAGATATAAGCCACAGACTATTTGGAAAGGGAGCCTGTCATCTTTTAAATACACTGTGTGTAGTAAATTTGATTGAGTAAGAAAATTATATATAAAAAACAAACAAAACAAGAGACCTTCCTGTTATTGGTGCAAGTTATTTCTGATATCACATGCACCAAACATTGATTCCATTAAATCTCAGTTTAATGTCATTAGTAATTGTTAATTAGAGTAATTATACAGGGATTATTCAAACAGTAATAACTTATTTCAGATTTTTCGCTGTTCTTGGTACTTATTTTATAATAGGAGCTTCTTTCATGTACTGCATTAAACACCATCGAGGAATAGAAGCACTCCCCCACCGTGGATTCTGGGCAGATCTGCCAGTTTTAGTAAAGGTAAATTATTATCGTATTAGCTTTAAGTTATTACATGATTTTTTTACAAAATATTTTTGTTTATATATTGTATCATTTATATATATATATATATATATATATATATATATATATATATATATGGTACAAGTGTATTGGCATAGGATAATATTTAAAAGCTAAAGAAAATAAAAACGAAGAGCTTTGCTTGTTGCTCAACAAGCTTTATGGTAAATGCTTAGCAAGAGAAAGCATTTAAAATATCTATCAGAAACCACCCCCAAACCCCAGACCAATGGTTTTGTGCTTTAGCGCTCCTCAGTGAGGTACTAGGGTAGCTTCAGACACTAGATCTAAAAATACCAACCCAAAGCCAGCATTTATCTAAGAGTTAACCATTCAATAGAAAATCTAAAATTTTCAGACACTTAAATGTTTTCAAACCCAGCTACCTAACTCACTAAGGAGTGCCCAAGCACGAAACCATTGGTCTGGGGTTAGGGTATGGTTTCTGATAAAGATATTTTAAATGCTTTTTCTTGCTACGCATTTATCACAAAGCTTGTTGAGCAACTAGAAAAGCTCTTTGTTTATATTTTACAAGCTTAAAAAAGAAATAGGGTCATGTGATATATGACTTTTTTATTTTTTATTGACTATTTATAGTCTTTGCTTTAAGTCTTAAGTGATGTTATATTGCTAAGACTACTAATATATGGTTTGGCTGAAGATCTCTTGGCCCCATATAGCTATTTGAGTTAGATAGCTGGGTTTAAAGACATTAAAGTGTCTGAAAAATTCAGATTTTTTACTCAATGGTTAACTTTTAAATAAATTCTAGCTTTGGGTTGGTATTTTATTTTTTCTAAAGAAAATAAGATTTGAAAATCGCTCAATAGACACAATTTAATTTTCCTTTTTTTAGTTAGTATAATTTTTTTTTTTATGCGTACAATGAAAGTTATTTATGTTTGTATTATCTATTTAATTAAAGTTAAAAGTGGAGGGAATAAATGCATACAGATTGTTTAACCAGATAAATGAAAGAAAGACATTCCAAACATGATTACGTTAGTTTGCCGATAATTAAATATGGCTCCTAAGGAAATTATATAAAAAAAGAGAACTTAGTAGCTAAAACGAAAAAAGAATGTACCAAATGTACATTCTGATAACAAAATAAAAAATATATATGCGCAGAAAAATCTCAAAACTCGTTGAGAGTATAAAAAGAAGCAAATAACTTTGAGCAAGATCTTATCCATTCTTTTTTTGGCAGGATGTTCCCATCCATCCTGGATGGAGAGACAATGGGCTAATTCTTGTTCTCATTGCCACAGTTAGATGCCTTCTTCCAGGATGCTCATATTGCTGAACTAAGTCTTCACATGGGAATGGAAACCGGAGCATTTGCAGATACATTCTTTCTTTAGAAAGAGATCACTCCAAAACGCTTTTGAGTATAGCCTCAATTAAAATGGACCAAGAATGCAAAAATGTTGACAAAAGAAATCAAACTACAATGAGCTCTTCCCAAGAAATAAATGTATGCTTCATAAACCTCGCAATTTACTGGTAAGCTAATATTCAAACCTTACTTGTGTCTAATTAAATGTTTGCAAATGAAATTTAACTATAAATTTTAGCTATGAATTCCAAATACCAATAAAGATATTTTATCCATGGTTTGCTTTCTAGAAGAAACTTAAGAAAAGAATGGAAATAAAAACTATTTGATTTAATTATTTGATGTACATTATTATCTGGATGCGCCTGTGTATATGCTTTCCAATTTTATTAATAATTTATCGTTTAAATATTTTAATTTGTCGTAATAAAATATTTATCTTTAATATCAACTTTTCATTGTATGTTCTTAATTTTAGTTTATTATATTTTATTAAGTTTAGAGAAGTGTATAAATTATCTTTGCCAATATGCTTGTTTAATAATTAAGCCTGGGGAAAATTCATATAAATTAATTGACAGAAAAACATAATTCCTGCTCTTACTTTTAGTTATTTGCTGCGAATCTATGGAATGTGATGTGACAGAATCAGGTGCCTATAGACCCTGGCGCCCTCTTAAGTAAATTAAAAACTGATTCTGCCAGCAATTCAAATAGTAATAAAATATTAGGTTACTTAATCAGGAAATATAACTATGTTCTTGAAATATTGAACTCCTACTGGAACGGATCATTCTCATTAAATAGTTGATTAACTACCATTTTATAGTGCGTGATATAAGGTCTAAATCCAAACTTAAAACACAACAATGTATAACTGAGTAGGAAGTAACTGAAACTTCCAGTGAGTTATATAACATAAATAAACTCTCTAAAAGACAGATGATACAGCTGTCTTTAGCATTTGTTGTTATATATCCTTAGTTTATTTACACAATTTAAAATGAGGGGGTGAATTTGATCTATTATTTATATGTATATATTTATAGAATAAATGATAAAAATCACCGTTTAAATATCCAGAGATTCAAAACAGAGCTTTAGTTTAAACAACCTCCTCTACATATGAAATGAAAACTCAGTTTTAATATCTGTAAATAATAAATAGCTCAGATTATATGTGATATGTATAATCTCTATAGTTAAGTTGCAATCTTTAGTGTCTATATAAATATATTGAAATTGTGTAAGTGTTGATTGATTTTAATGATTTATAAACCCATTTAGCCTTGAGTATTATTACACTTATTATTTCAGTAATACTTTGGGTGCAATTTGAAAATTATAATTGCAATTTGTAATGTTGTAATTGACTATTTATTAGTTTGCATTCAAAACAGGTTATATGTACCTATTTGATTAAAGAGGTTTATTTAAACTTTTTTGTATCAATAATTTCAATCTCTGTGGTCAAACAGCAATCTTTAATGTCAATATAAGTATATTAGACCATTAATAAAGATGGGATTCCATTTTGTTGTTAAAAGGTGGTTGCCTTGACAACAGTTTGAAATTGTTGATTGTTATTGATATTGGGATTGTCTAAGTGCTGACTGGTTTTTAATGATATACATATATATGCATCAAATGAATCTGATTGAAATTCATGATATTATAAAGCAAAAACAAAAATTAATTTCATAATTACACAGCAAGGTAAAAATTAATTACATAATTACAAAGCAAGGAAAAAATGAATTGTATAGTTATAAAACAGGATAAAAAATTTATTACACAATCAACCAAATTGTGTTACAATGAAAAAAAGAAAAACAATTGTACAAAAAAGTAAACTGAACGTCAGTAAAAAATTATTATACTAAGAAATATGGTGGATTCATAGAAGCAGTACTTATGTGTTATACCATCATGTTATATTGAATCAAAATATGCTACATGCAAGATTTAGAATTTGTGGTACGCACCATACCTATTGTTATTTGCTTTGGGGGATTTGTAAATTGCCTTCATTCTGAACATAAAGCCTAGAGATCTTGTCCATGGTATTATTAGATACAAAATGAACAAAATTGACTTGGGCCATAATTTTTGGGTCTCAGATTTAACTATTCTAGTTTGTTTTAAAAAAGTAGCAGAGTCCTGCCTTAAATTATTTCCATACATAGATGTCCATTTTGTGCCCTAGAAAGAGCATAAAAGGTGAAAACAGAAGCTCATATAGTTGACATAAGATTTTTTTAGTAAAAGAATCAGTAATAATTTTAAAAGAAATAACATTTAAACTCTTAAGGTCCAAATGTCTTCAAGTTCTGAAAGTATGTTTCATCCTCTCTATGGAATAACCAATAAGAAAAATCTATATTGGAATAAAATCTTCAACATCCAAGGAATATAGGGTTGGGATTGATTGAACAATTAAAATCAATATTTGGGTTCAAGAGGCCAATTTCTGAATTTTGCATAGTAATTGTTATTTATATTAATATATATTTACATATGTTAAAATATGCATATATTTGCTTATACAGTTGAAGTTTTAAAGGATCCCAACAGATTACAAAATACCTAGAAAGATGCCACATGTGAGATGGATCACTGAAATAAAGAAGTTTGTTGGTATGTGGAGAAGAAAGACTATAAGTTGGAAAAACTGTCTTAAACTCAAAGAGATCATTATTCTGCAGTGGATTAATAATGTTTAAAAATGATTATGATAATGGATTATAATGGAAAATTCCATATGTACAATTGAAAATTATTTTGACTTAAAGTTGTATACATTTAAATCTTCTTGAAAAAAGTATATTTTCATTGTGTTTCTTTGTTATGTATTTAAACAGCCAGAAACTTTCCTATCCAAGTCCAATATCTAAGAAAATAAGTTAATAAAAAAATATATAGCTAGCATTTTAGTGTGATCATAATATGGTTTCCTCTGAACTTTGTGTAAGAATGTATGTGGTAGTTTAAATCTTTGCTTCTTTCTCATTCTTAAGGTCTATCAATGGTTGAGGGATGTGAAATGATATTCCTCAACCAATATAACAATGACTTTGGTCAACTTAAAAACACATGTTGGAAAAATGCAGCTGATTCATATTTTTAAGAGGATTTGTACATAGGTAGAGCCACTAATCATATTTTTCAGTCATACATGGTGTTTCCTATTAAAAAATCATAAGCAAACATCTTTTATCTTTTAAAACATGTCTTGATTCTTCAAGCTCATTGGAATATTTTTTCTACTGATTTAGCGCCACCTGTTGTAAGTTTGGATAATTAAGCTTGCTCCAGATGGTTGTGCAAATTATTAATTCTCATTCCCAGAATATTTTATGAATTTTGTTTTTATCAATGAAGATTTATTCAAAATTGTAATCCATGCAATTAGATGTCTGGCAGATATGTTTAAACCCTTTTTATATCAATAACTTAAAATTCAAAAAAGTTATAATTTTGAACTCAAACCAGCATGTTTACATAATTGCATAGATTTGAACAATAAGTCTATATCTATATTTTATTAATCTCAGTTTCGATTTAACTGTAAGCATCTTTTATCTTGGCTAGGAATGTTAGCACCAATATAATATCACTATGCATTTATTTATCAATATTCATCATAATTCCATTATAATATTAGGTGTTATTTTTATTAAGTGATAACTACAAAGGTTTTTCTCACATTTGTATACAGAAGAACAGTAAAGGAGTAGATACCAGGCTAATTAGCTATAAATTGGTGTGGTCATTTGACTTCTTGCTTTATCCTCTAGCTAAGCCAGAATTATTTTCCATTTAGTGACATGTAATTGAATGGTTATCTATGTTATTATGTGTCAGTTATCTGAGAAGCAAATCTGAGCTTGCCTGTAAATTCCCAGCTACTTGAAATAAAATCTAGAAGTTATACTAGAATTTGAACTCTAGTTTATAAATGTTAGTAATTAGAAAATGTTACATCATGAAACCTTATTCTGCCCAGAAGAAATAGTGTGAAAGTGAAAGATTCACAAGTCACATGAAAGTATATGAATACCTACATTAATTTTTTTTTTTTTTTTGAAAAGCAGGGTTGGAGTAAATAAAAGATCAAATACTTTGACCAAAGGATAATGTGGTTGCAATCACTGGTATTTGCTATTATCGGTGACCCTGTTTTCCTCTTATTATATAATCAGAAATTTTGAAATCCATTGTAAACTAATGAAACCGTTGATGTCATTATATCACCAAATTCCCCAATTCAACTAATATGACAGTAAAAGAGCATCTCTCCACTCTTGAATCATCTAGTATAAGCTTGAATAAACGTTTACCACTACGAGCTTATAAAATTCGTATTCTTTAGTATTTAATATGCATCTGGTAATCATTGATTATTCAAATTTACACTAGAATGGAAAGCTGTTATTAACATTTCTAGCCAGAGAAATAAAGTGTTAATGTAAATTAAAAATAATGAAGTACATAGCTACTGAGCTGGATTCTCCTCTGTCATTATATTTTCAATCATTATCAATCCACTATGGAGTGAAGGTTTATCCAAGTTTAATCCAGTTTCTCTGATCTCTAACCTTTTCTATATCTTACCAGCAAACTTGCTTACTTCATTTATCCATCTCATAAGAGGGATTATTCCAAGTCTTTTACAATCTCTTGAGATCCCATTTAAGAGGTCAACTGTTTATCTGTTATCAGATCTTCTAGCAATATATCTAGCCCTATTCCAGTATTAATTCTTTCAACAATGTTAGTAATAGCTGTTTATTCTCTAACTCGTGCATTTCCTTTGACAATCTAATTTGCCAGGTTATTTTATATTCATAATTACTAGAATAGATGATAATAGATGGTCCATTGAAATCTTAAACTGGATTTCAAGTTTGTAAAAGAACTAGAAAGAGACCAGAAGCAAGGTGGATGAATGAAATAAGGAAGGATATTGGGGTGATGGGGAGAAGAGAGGCTAGAGATGTCTAATTATTAATAATCTCTACATTAATAATCAAATATAAGTCAAATGATAAATCTTAAATAACTTCGCACGGCATTATTTATGAAAACAACAGAATTGACCAATCTAGCTGAGGTTGATTAGTTTAATTATTTTACCGCTAGGTAGAGCTTTGGTCAGTTCTGCTCGATTTTCATATATGTTTTATTGCCGTACGAAGTAATTATTTAATATTGTGTAATATATTTAAAACTGATCGTAAAAAGCAATATTTTTCCGTAATTATCCTTATCAATAATAAGTATGTATGACCTTTTTTGTTGTTGTAGTTATTAATATTGTACAGATTTTTTTTTTTTTAAAAAAAAACAACTATATTCTTACGCTCTTTACTTATGCTGCTTTAATTGAGTTTATTAATTATAAATTTTATTGATGTTTTTTATGCCCATTTTTCTAGGATGGAGCGGTGTTTGTTGCCAACGGCTGCAAAGTTGACTATATGGTTATTTAACGGCGAAAACAAATGAGAAATCAATAAATTTCAGAGCTGTGTTTTATACAAAATGTCAATAACTTAGATTTATAGAATCCGTTTATTGTCGCAGACATCCGGACAACCTTTATCGATGTTAGCGTACAAATATTTGACCGAGATATGGCTTTAGATTATAGCTGTTACTAGTCTGTATGTATGTGTATATATACTATTCTTAGCCAGAATGCAAAACAAAAAAAACTACGAAAAAGGTTCCCAAACTTGATAGTAGTATTGTCTTCCTTCTTGGTGCAATACATCCATGGATTATAACCCAGATTTGTCGTTTCTGATAAGCGAACTTCTTAAAAACTCCTACGTTATTTTTCAATAAAATAAAACATATGGCTTTATTGATCGGGAGTTTATAAGAAATTCAAACTCCAGAATCGATCCTGGAACTTCCTAATCCAAGTCGATTGATCTACCATCTGCATCAAACCACGGGTATTTTTCAATACTTTGAATGAAGGTTAGGAAATCCTATATTTTGCATTGAGTTTCTTAATGTTTTAAAACACACACACGTATATATGTGTGTGAGTGTGTGTATATATGTATATTTATTGTAGCTGGTTTATAAAACCCATATCTAGATTCTCATCTACTTATTTTAGAGTATTTCATATCAGCATTAGGATACAAATCAAGTTTGTAAAAAATAGTTAGTTTCTCAGAGGGTCATATGATATTTGAACACCAGAAGTGGCAGGTTGAGCTCACGCAGGAACTTTTAGTTTTCAAGTTCGTCACTGTACCACTTAAAATAAATCATTATGATAAGCAAATTCATATTGCATAATAACGTTTTTGCCATGCTAATAAAAAGTCCTCAAATCATAAAGATAATCTGCAACAAAGCAGATCATTTGTATAAACTTTCAAATCTCAGGTTCTTACCGTAATGATTAATTTGCCCTACACATAATTATATCTGTAGATATAATGCCCAGTCATATGGCCTGCTATTGGACAGAGAATATAAATTTACATATTTCACCTTAAAGCATTATTAATAACTTGTTAATAACGTAAGCTGTTGAAAACTAAATGATTAGAAATTATTTGTTCTTTAGAGTCAATGTGACATCTTTGATAATGTGTGTGTGTGTATATATATATTTGTATTATATACTGACATGCATTGATAGATATAATCTGTTTCAGTGCATACAAACTTTAATTTAAAATAAATATTTATATTAAAAAAAATTTAATTCACATACGAAAAAAAATGTAAATGAAAAAAAAAAGATTGATGGAGAAAATTAGGAAGAGAAACTGGTTTGGACCTTTATTAAGAAGAATATAAAGTTTAATAAAAGATGTTTTGAAGAGAATGGTGAGTAGAAACAAAAAAAGGAAAAGATTGACATTGCTGGATGTTATAAGAGATGGGTAATGACGAGAACGGAGTGGCAAAATGGATGAATTGGTGATGTGATTGCTCCCTGGGACTGTTTATTGGATGGAATATTATTGATGATGATGAAGTGCATTAAAAAGTGAAAAAATTTCTTTTTAGCTTGCAGAATAACTAAATCTGAAAACATTACGACAATAATTCACAATTCAGATTCGCAAAGAAGCATTTAAAAAACTTACAATTGATATCTTTTTCTATTGTAAAAGGTGAAAAATTATTTTTTATTTTTTAATGCATTTACATGAACGAAAACATTTACAAATTCTAAAAAAAATGAACTATTGGAAATATATACGTAAGCAAAGTTCCACTAGATTGGTGAAAAATTAGCTACAAGATTTTATCCAACCAAATTTTTTTTAAAAATAAACTAAATTAAATAAAAGTATTTTAAAAGCCACTTGAACTTATAGACCAATACAATGAATGCCATGACAGATTAATTTCAAGATTAGGCCATCTATATAGCAGGTATAAGACAGAAATCTTTGAAACATCATGTGCATTGGGATAATTGGTTACTCATTTAGTCAGTGTTATATCATTCTTCATGATTATATAATTCTGAAATTTTTGTGATTATATATGTCATCATTATTTTTAACAACAATTCATTATAGGATGATGATTTCTGATCTATAAGTTTCCTTTACCATATCATTCCAGCTTGTTTTTATCTTATCCATCTTATATGTGATTTTTTTATAGGATGCTTCCAATCTCTAGACATACATAAATAAATTTGACCAAATTCAGAATTAATAAAACTTTCCAAAATTAAAATTTAAAATTCACCACAACCACTGGTTTCACTGCCAAGATTGCAAACCACAAAACAAATTTATACTAACCTACATAGTTCTATCTAATATTCAAGTTATCTTTAATATCCAAAGAATTTAAATAAGTTAACAGTTTCAGAATCATACATTTTTAATAATAGAGAATCATTATTTTTTCTCTTCATTATTTTCATAAAAGACAATCTTAACTGCTCAAACAATCTTATGGCCTGTATTTCTTTCATGACTAGATAATGTAGAACTAAGATATTTTATACTTTATTTTACTCACTTTCACTCTCAATTAAGTTTAAACTACTTTGACCTATATATAATTTCTTGCAAGAACAAGGAATAACAAACCATTCTAGGAATGGCAATTACTTTTTTGTATTATTCAGTAAAAAAGCTATTGCTTTAAATAATTTACTGAATATTACAAAAATTCATGAAGTGGTTTATATTATTCCTTGTTCTTGTAAGAAGTTATATATAGGTCAGAATAGTTTAAGCTTAAATGAACGTGCAAAAATGTATAAAAATAGTGACAAATAAATATCTTAGTACTGCATAATACATCCATAAAAGAAATATAGACCATAAGATTGTCTTTTACGAGAAGAATGAAATAAAGAGAACAAAGAATCCCTAGTATTAAAAATTGGATTCTCATGCTGTTAACTTATTTTAAAAACCTTGACATTAAATGAAATGTTAGTTTGAATTATGGGATAGTAGATAATATGAATTTATGTTTGGGTAACTGCATTTGAGAAGTGTTTTGGCAGTGAAGTTATTGGTTGTGGTGAACTTTTTACTTTGGCTAGTTTTATTTACTAAGGCAATGAAACTCAAGAGTGTGCACATGATAATGTGAAGGTAGGGACCTTTACAGGATTAACTTGTTAGCTTTTGACTTTGAATAGTTTATACTTATGCAATTTTTTGATTTTCAAATATCTTCATTCTTTTAATTAGATTGGAGATGGGGGTTACAATGATTTGCCACACAATGTTTAGAGTTTTGTTTGGTTGTTTTTTAATGTTAGAAAGGTCTCCTTTTATCATGAATTAAAAGTTTTAATTACATTTGTATTTCAGGTTTAAAAAACTTGATTTTTATGTAAAAAACTATTTCATATAGGATTCAGCTTTATTTTATTTTTTTGAAGATTGGTCAAAAATTTAACACAGATCCATATAAAAAAATTCAATATTGACTACATATTAAAAATAATTACACATCTTATTTCCCCACAATTTTTACAATGTACATATCCAGCTCAAATAAAGTAATCAATACTTTTTGATAATTTGGATGGATTGCATTTTCTTGAATTTAACATGTGTTCTTTATCCAATTAAATATATTAAAATTTAATTAATTCAGAGATTAATTTTAAATGATGGCTTTGAAGAAAAAAGAATTAGATAAATCTATTCAAAATTGAATTAGAAAAATTTTTCTCAAATTGATTTTTGAAATCTAAATTAAAATATTTCAAAAGAAAATGTATTTATTATTTAAAATTTTATGTTTGTATCAGTTGTCTACTGTTATTGAATTGTTGGGGGGGAAAGGAAATTAAACTTTATTTTATAGATAAACAGCAAAAAATATTTGTTTTTTATATGTAAATATATAAAATATTAGATTTCTAATGGTTTTCAACATAATATCCACAGTATTAACATTAACCGATTCAACTATTTGCTATCCAAAAAATATAGTAAACAAAAATTTGTAAAAAAAAAAAATTATATTTTAGTTCACATTTAAACCGCTTGGTGATGTGATTCATGGACTTGAAAATATAGTAATTTAATATTACTTAGATATCATCTTGCATTTTATCACTACTAGAGGCCTCTCTGTCATATTTTTATTATTGTAAGCTTTATTCAACTTTTAAAATGTCTATGAAAGAAAAAAATGTTTTATATGTTATAGTGTAATTGATAAAACATTTCTAATACATAATGTCAAATTATGGTATGTGTGGATTATCCTTTTTACCAAGCTTTTCGGCCATTTTTTTTTAATTGTACTTCAAGGGCCTACAATAAATATTTAAAATAAAATGGCTGACAAGAAACAGTCATATTTAATATTTACATTTTATTAAAATTATTTTGTTACTTAAAAAAAAAATTTTCAGCATAAATTATTTCTAATATTTCCACTTTGTATTAAGTCAACTTATTAATATAAAAATAAAAACATGAAATATCTTTATATGCATTTTTTATAAAGAAAGGTAAGTGAGGATTATTTATATTGGCAGCTTGAAATCCGTAATGGCCCCCAAAATCACAAATGAATTTTCTTGTTTGTGCAATCAATGCCACGTATATTCATCTAAGTGGGAATCCAGATGTCATTATATAGTTCTCCAGTGTTTTTTATTTTGCTATTTTCCAGATCTCAAAATCTTTTGATGTTTTGCATATGCAAGCCAGTAGCCAGGATCCACAAAGTTATATCAGTGATTTAATATAAATTTTAAAAAAATTGAAATAAATCTTCTAAATTGAATTTATAATTGATGTATTAATTTTTTAAACTTAACAACTAACATATATTTGGCAAAATAAAATTGAGAGAAAAAAAACATAAATACTTGTATGCCTCTGAAACTGTATAATTACAAGAAAATGGCTACCGATCTTGGTAGACAGGATACACAAGTACTCAAATTACTAAAACTCTACTTTCTTTATTTTTTATTTTATAGGGATCCCTGTATAGTATTTTTAATTAATCGGCTGCTAATGTACAATAATAGTAATTAAATGAGGATGATTATTTAGAAAGTAAAACCAAGAATGAAAATTTGGCTACCTTCTACTTTACTGTTTCTCTATAAGATATTGGAGAGACTTATTCTACAATGGACTTTCTTAAGACAATAAAATTAGACATTGAAAAGAAAGTATCTCAAATTTCAGCCATTTATAAAGTTTATCTTGGGTAGAAAAATTTGATTCTCTAGAGCCATCTACTGTAAGTTTGAGTAAGCAATGGACACCATAATCATTAAGTATAAAATCCCCAATTCCAGACTGATCAGTTTCTGGCTTTTGCTTTCATCAGTGAAAAATAATTAAAATCTGGATCTAATGCTCTTATGTATCTAACAGTCCCCTTTTACTCCTTTATATTATTAAAGCTAATGACCTGAAAATTTATAGCACTATACTATTTGGTATCCATTGATTACTCAAACTTATAGAAGATAGTTTGACAATAGAGTGAAGGTATTTGTTATTGAAAACATTCTTATGAGAGGTTGTGTGATAATGTTTGGGAATACCTAAATCGTAAGAATTAAATTCAGAATGATTTTAACTATACCATTTATATATGCCATATTGGAATGCTATATATACACACATGCATATATTTCAGTCTCATTGTTGATTTTAAATATAATTATTTTTTATATGTAGCTACGGTACAAAAAATTGCTATAAATCTTTAAAGTTATGATCTTTTACTTAACTGGTTTGGCCCCACCTATCCTACTAATAGAATATTCACTTGCCTAAATAATGTTTAGATTTTATGCATAGACTTATACACGCACATATATGTATATAGTATTTTGTCTTACTTAAATATACATTTGATGTCTCAGGTTAATATTCTATATGAATTTGGTAATTTACCATTACATCATCTCTCTCTGCTTCATACGTACTGTTTACCTACGTTGTTTAATTTCATTTATAATGAAGAAATATTTATTTCTCAGGGCCTTAGTTGTATATGTAGAAATTCAAAAGGTTTTTTCCTATGTATTTTAAATTAAAAGATTTATTAAAATATTTTAGAAATCATTATGGTGTTTTGTTTTTAATTCATATTGCGTGTTTTGTCCAAAAGCATATTCAATTATCATTTTTGTCGGACTAATGTTATTGTCCAAATGAAAATAAGCTCTTATATATCTACAAACAAGCTCTAAATAAAACATGTGAAGAGGTTCTTTAAATTCATTTTGGGGGGATTGTTGGAGTATGGACAATTATTACTCACAGAATCTTAGAAAAAACTATAAATTCTTTCCATGAATAGTGCCATCTACTGCAAACCATAGTAATCAATTGATGCTAGAGGTTTGAACATCAAAACCCATATCCAGTGCCTACTTATCTAATATTCCCAAAATAGTTTTTAGTTTGTGGCTTCATCAGTGATGAGCCTTGGATCTGAGAACACCACCTAGATCTTGGAAGAGAGTTGCTACTGTTTTAACAGAAATGGTGATTATGTAATGTTTTAGTGGTTTAAAATCGTAGGAATTGAACTTAGCAGTTTGATCATGTTATCTCCAACATAGGAAAACAATGAGTCAATCAAACATCAATGATTAATATTATAGATTACAATCAGTTACATAATGCTAATGCTTGAACAAAAAGCATTAAACAATGAGCAATTTCAGATCAACTACAATCAAGCGTTATTATTTGGTGTATACATTAGTTACACAATAATAGTAAAAAAAAAATCAAATCATATATCACGTGACAAATCTTCAATTATAGCTTCAATAAGCATTTAACAATCTTTAATAAATTACAGTTGTATTTTCAATTTATTTCTGCTTAAATAAAAGCTGATTGATTTATCATTAGTGTCCTTTAGCTATTCAGTACTTACATTTATAGACTACAGATGTCACTACTGTATATTGTAAAGAAGGAATTGAAAATATTAGGCATTTGTTAATTGAATGTAAATGTTTGAAAACAGAAAGGGGAACATTTATGGAAGTTGTAAAAAAAAAAAATAAGAGGGGGTGATAATAATGGGGTTTGTTGGGTTTTTTGGGAGGGTTGGGGGAAGGGGGGGGGGGGTTTTAAAATTTAGGTAATTGAGGGTAAAAAAATTAGGTTGTGGAAATGGGAAAGAGAAGGGTATGGAAAAATTGGGGGGGGGGAGTAAAAAGAAAGGGGTAAGGTTTTGGGGACACTACTGTACATTGTAAAGAAAAGCATGAGTAGTTTGATGAATTTTTTGGTTTATACTTTTCTTTTTCATCAAATATTGAAGTTTCTGAAGTATGTTTATATGTCTGAGATTAACTAAAATATGTAGTACATGTCTAGATGTTGTATATATAACCAAACGCTAATAATAAATTAAATACTTTGATCAATCAGAAGTTCATAAATGTTTTAACCACCAGAAGTGATAGAACTGGATCTTAATTATGAACCTTGAGCAAACAAATTAATCAATGATCATCATAGTGAATAAATGTTATGCTTCTTAAGTATTCATTGATATATAGATACTGAATGATGATGATGTATATTAATCATAATAATGTTAGTGATTCTAGTATCCACAATGCAAAACAATATTAATAAATTTTTTTCATTCGCATTTTCTTCCATGCAAGCATTGCTTCTACAAGTTATTTTATTTCTTACAGTTTCGACTGTCCAGCAGTCTTCATCAGAATTACAAAATATGTAAATACATGTCCAGCAGTCTTCATCAGAACTACAAAATATTTAAATAAATTGATTATACAGAAATGATATAATTGTATCTAAAAATATACATAATTCATATTTTAATTATAATTGTACAAAATATTACATAAATTTATATTTTACTCAATATCTATAACATTATTTTGACATAAAAAATATTAGTTATAATATTAAAATTAATTTCTTATACCAGCAAAATGCATCTAACATCAACTAACACAATGCTTTTTTTTTTTCTCATGTTTCATAGCATCAGCTGGGAAGTGAACCCGCTATCCTGGGACAACTGCTTGTGAAGCAGCTGTCACTGACTTCTCAACCACTAATGCTTGACAACTAACACAATGCTTTTCAGTAGCAAATTCTCTTCCTCTCATTCTACTTCTGCCATCTAGTGTAAGCTTGAGTAAATCAATAGATGGTAGTTCTTAATAAATCCTTATCCAGTGCCTGTGATTATTAAAAAACTAAGGGCATCATAATATGTAAATACTGAACTAGTTTTAAATCTATATAACATTCAAATTTGCATACATTTGTTTATCTGCATAACAAAGTGGTTTCTTTATAACCTAAAGCTGAGCGCACTTTTGGTAAAGTTCAAAATAATCATAGCTCTCCTAAATTAAGTATTAAAGCATCAACAATAATAATTATGGTGAACTTCATCAAAAGAGCACTCATCTTTAGTATTTCATTATGTAGAAGAACAAACATGCAAATTTGAATCTCAAATATAAATGACGGGAAAAATAAATCATATATGCAAGTTGACTTACAGTTATAACATTAAGATGCTTTTAAATTTTAGGCTGATAGTTTAATAGTAAATGATGGCTTCTGGAGAAAAGGTGCATTAGATCCAAAAACACCAAATGCATAAGATACACCCAAAATTTCTTACTTATGAAAGTCATCAGCTACAAACTATTCTGAGTAAATGGATAATTTAAACAGGGATTTATCTAGCATGAATCGGTTAATCAAGAAACCACCAGGTGGCATAACTGAAGTGAGAAAAATTATTGCTATTTAATTTTTGTTGTTGCTCCATTCTGCATTCTCTGTTGTTAGGACCATTTGGGAAACCTCACTAGCCAGCACAATATCTTTTCAGGTGCTTGATGTAGCTGAGGGTTAAGCATCTTCAGATTTGCTCACTAGTTGGTATGCAAACTGCTATAATAATAATGCCATAGTCTAAATGTTTTATCTTCTATTGTTACATAAACATAATGTGTATTTATTACTCTATATTTATTACTCTATATTCCTATTTATTAAATTTTTTTTCTAAAAGGTCATAATTTGGGATTTGAACGCATGCTGCTCTACTAAGTACATCTTTTAACCTTCTTAATGAATGTTTAATGCCTAAACATAATTATTCTCATGTTCTCAATGAAGCATGTTAATATGGTTAAAGGTTATTCAAAGTTTAATATCAGACAAGTAGTGATTTGGCGCCAAACTTGAAAATTTAATTCACTGCCACAGATCTTGAATTATATATTCTTTGCCTGGCCATCCCTTTTTTAAAAATATAGACCAAATGGCAGAAAACAATCAGAAAAGCCTGGAGACTTGACTGCACTGCCATCTATCATCCATATTGATTAACATAAATTGGATGGAATGAAGATACTAAAAATTGCTTTAATTATCATGATATTATCCACTACAGTAAAAGTAATTTCCAAAAATTTTGTGGAATAGATTGCTTCCAGTTATTGGTCAATGGTTGTCATAAACTCAATCTAGTTTTAGAAAGTCAAAAAGCATTGCAAACATTTTGTTGCCAAGAAATGAGTATCAAGAGCAAGGATGTGATTTACATATTTTTATTGATTTAATCAAGGCATTTGATTCAGTTAATCAAAAAGTTTGTGTAATGTTTGAAGTTATTTAGTTGCCCATCCATGACTCCAGTCTTATCACCTCCAGGACTTGATCTTCCTTTGAACTTCTGAACAATAAACCATTTATGTTATGTCATGGATTAAGAAACTGTTGTAACTGGATGGAAATTGGACATTCACAATGAAATTTGGTGTTCATTAGTGATGAACACACTCTAACATTACATGATCACCATTTCTTATGTTTGCTTATAACTGTTATTAAAACAGGCAAAACTCTATACATATTGTCACTCAGTGCAAGACAGATTAATCAATGGATCCAGAAGGCTTGTGCCTAAAATTCCCATGTAGTGCCTACTCATGCAATATCCCCAGATTAGTTTCTGGCTTGTGGCCTTCATCAGTGAGGAGCCTTGGATCTGGGAGCACTGCACCTAGATTTTACTATCCAATGCAACCCTTATTCAGTTAAGTACCTATACATTTTGGTGACTTTGGTTCTTTAATAACCATAGCCACCACTATCCTATTAGGCAGGATTGGTTTTATGCCAATAAACATCACATGATCACCATTTTTTATGTTTGCTTGTAACTGTTATTAAAACAGGCAAAAACTCTATATATTGCCACTTAGTGCAAGCCAGAGAAATATGTTTAGAGAGTTTTGCCTGTTTTAATAAGTTATAAGCAAACATAAAAAATGGTGATCATGTGATGTTTATTGGCTTAAAACCAATCCTGCCTAATGGGATAATGGTGGCTATGGTTATTAAAAACCAAACTCACCAAAATGTATAGGTATTGAACTGAGTTCAGATCTATAAGACTTTATAAGCTAATGAGCTTGTATTGAAAATATAGTGTTTTCAAATTAAGACTCATAGTTTTGTAGTTAAGTAGAGATAAAAGGTAGCTGATGGAGGATTGCATTAGATACTAAGATCTGGATGCAGTACTCTCAGATCCAAGGCTCCTCACTGATGAAGGCCACAAGCCAGAAACTAATCTGGGGATATTTTTATGGGTAGGCACTAGATGGCGATTTTATGCACAAGCCTTCTGGTATCCATTGATTACTCTGGTTTGCACTGAGTGGCAATACATATAGAGAGTTTTACCTGTTTTATTCTAACATTGTTGCCTTTTTATGATAATAATCTTTGGAACAGTTTTATAGATCGCTTCATGAACCTGCATCAAATGATTGGATAGTGGAGTTTTTAATCTGAATGGATTAAAAGCAAGAACTTCACTGCTTGATTTACAGTATTTTATGGCTTCTTTTACTATTGACAACCCAAACGGTGTTGTACAGATTATGTTTAAATGTTGCAAATCATACTGCTGGTTTAGTAATTAGTGTCCAACAAGAATTTTTAATAAATATTGTTTTTATAAATACCAGTAAAGAAAGTTTTTTAATAAATATTGTTTTTATAAATACCAGTAAAGAAAGTTTTTATATTTTAATAATAATTAATTTTGAATTTTAAGATATATTTTTGTCGTTTTATGATGTGTTTCCATTTTAAAAATGGAATTCAAATAAGAATATTTCATTCAATACTTTTTATGACTAGACAATATTATGATTCAATAAGAAAAGAGAAGCACTAAACATCGCCTCATCACCATTCTTTATAAACTGTTTTCACAAGGCAAAACTCTCCATACAGCAGTGCCACTTAGTGCAAGCTAGAGTAATCTATGGATGCAAGAAGGTTTGTGAATATTGAATGAGTAAGCAGTAGATGGAGATCTTATGCACAAACTTCCTGCATACATTGATTATTCTGGTTTGCACTGATTGGCGCTACTGCATAGTTTTGCCTCTGCATAAACAGCTTGTGTAAGCATAAAAGAATGGTGGTCATGTGATGTTTAGTAGTTAAATACAAATTCTACCCAGTAGCATTATAGCGACCATGGTTATTAAAAGACCAAAGACACAAAGAATATGGATGCTGAATTGAATTCAAATCTGTATAAGATAATGAGCTTGAATTAAAAACTTGTTGGACTCAAAACTTTATAGTTAACTAAAAAGGTCACTGGTGGAGGGTTACATTAAATCCTAAAATCTACGCACAGTGCTCTCATATTCAAGACTACTCACTGATGAAAGCCACAAACTAGAAACTAGTCTGGGGATATTGGATTAAGCACTAGAAAATGATTTTATTCACAAACCTTTCTGCATCTGTTGTTAACTCTGGCTTGCACTGAGTGGCAATGCTGTATGGAGAGTGTTGCCTCTTTGTAAGAAAATATGATTAAAATTTCTCACTAGGATTTTTTAAATAAGAATGGGAGGAATGAGACTTTAAATGAATAAAACTTTTATAAATATTCCAATAAATAATATTAATTCACTTATAACTTTTTTGAAATGAATATAACAATAATTTGACCATAAAACAATGAAACTTCATCATTAGTTTTTAAATTATATTGAGCCTCATGAGATTAATCATTTTTATTGGACAACCCAATACCACATGACCACTATTTCTTTTCTTTGTACAAACTATTAAAATAGTAGCATCTCCATACAATAATGCCACCTACTGCAAGCTATAATAATTAGTAGATGTCAGAAGGTTGTGCAATCTTCACTGATAACATCCACCAAATAGAAACTATTCGCTGAGGATATTAGGTGAGTAGGCAATGCATAAACCTTCTGGATTGATTACTATAGCTTGCATTAAGTGGTGCTACTATACATAGAGAGTTCTCAACTATAAAGCACTGATGTCCAAGTTGAAAGTGACCTATTATGATGACATAAGATGCTACTTTATTAGAAATGTTTTGACACTCAGCCAAATTAATCATGAGAACAGAAAGGAAATCAGTCATCACAACAATGAATTAATAAGCCTGAAAATCAAACAACCAGCAGGTCATTCTGAAAGAAATGCCATTCATTCTGGTATTGGTTAAGAAGATAACCAGTAAGTAGATGGATAGACTTCATCACTGCAAAAATGAATGCAATAAGGCTGAAAAACAAAGAATGACATAAGTCTGGAAGAATATCATTCATTGAGATAATTGGCCCCATGTAATATCAATATTATTCTGAATGATGTAAATTTAACAATAATAATTAAACAACTATCGTTTAAGAATTCATAAGAAGTTTTAGAGTACTAGAAGTACAAGGATTGAAATAATAATAATAATTGAATGGTTTTATTGCTTGAGAGGTCATATGAAGTTTGCAAACACCAGAAGTTCCAGCATTGAAATAGTAAGAATCGAATGACTTTTATTGCTTGAGAATTTATGAAAAGTTTGAGAGCACCAGAAAGGGAAGCATTGGATTAATAATAAACAAATGGTTTTATTTCTTGGAAGTTCATAAGAAGTATGAAAGCCCCAAAAGTGCTGCTATTGGAATAGAAATAATTGAATGGCTAAACTCTCCATACATTAGCACCACTCAGTGCAAGCCAGAGTAATCAATGAATGCAAGAAAGTTTGTGCACAAAATCCCTATCTAGTACCTACTCATCCAATTTCTTTTGACTAGTTTTTAACTTATGGTACTAGATAGGGATTTCTGCACAAACCTTCTTGCATTTCATTGATTACTCTGGCTTGCACTAAGTAGCACTACTGTATGGAGACTTTAGCCTTGGTGTAAACAGCTTGTGTAAGCAGAAATAATGGTGATCATGTGATGTTTAGTAGTTTAAAAATGGAATGGCTTTATTGTTTGGGAGTTCGTAAGTTCAAATTCCAAAAGTGCCAGAACTGAAATCGATTCAAGTACTTATGCTCCAGAGTCAGTCAATTTATAACTGCATTAAACCATGACTGGCATATTAATGTATTGAAACATGTAGACAATTTAACACTATGAGCTGCATTTCTGCAGCAAAGTCTGGTCATCAAGCAGTCACAAACTTAAATCACCCTCTTGCGACTGTAGCAATTGTTTGCCATTTTTGTGTTTATTTGATAGCAAAAATTGGAACTAAAATTTATATTGATTTATTAGTTTTAAAAAGATCTGAAGATGTCAGTATCATGCAGAGCCTAAGACAAATGAGCTAATAATGGCTCTGATTGGTAGATTCTTTGATCTCGGGCCCCGAAACCTCTTGAAAGTGTCATTAACTTTGAATAGAAAAATTTTATATTCTTTACTGTTCATTTGCATATTTATGATTATTTTTGCGAAATATTTATTTTGTTCATTTGCATATTTATGATTATTTTTGCAAAATATTTATTTTAAAACAAAAATATTTACAATAAATTCAGATTTTATTTGAAAATGTTTGACATGAAAAAAGATACGTCAATGGAATAGCAAATACATAAAGCAGCAAATTTTGAAAAAGATGTCTATTATTACTGCAATAGTTATTTTTCATATTTTAATAATTATAAGAGAAAATTGAAAGTAGAATTTTGTTATTTGATGAAGACTTAACAATAATTTATTCAGATTTTAAAAATGGAGTTGAAACAAATTTTCTTTTGATAATAAAATGTTTCATGTTTTTATAGACAGTGCTATTCTAATTATTTCAATTTATTACTTTTCTTCTATATTTGCAACATATATTTTTAATTTGTTTGTAATGAGTTGTCAAAAATGTTTCTAACATTGGCTAAGGAAAAGGTTTATTTCGTCTCTTTATTAACAGCAGCTGAGCACGCTTTCGGCTAAAGAATCCATATTCATAAGGTGGCTGGTATGCTACAATATTTATGTAAATAATTAATTTACATAATTAGCATTTTATTTATAAACATTGCAGCATACCAGTCATCTTATGAATGATATGAATATGGCTTCTTTAGCCAAAAGCGTGCTCAGCTGCAGTTAATAAAAAGAGACAGACTAAACCTTTTCCTTAGTCAACATTAAAAGTGGTTTTGGCAACAAATTACAAACATTGAAATATTATTTTGAGAATGTTTATTATTTCTAAACTTATAATGAATAAACATAAAAATACATTATATAGGCTTAATTGTTAAAATATAAAAACCGATCATGAAAATGTTATATAAACTATATTTTTACTTAATGGTTTCCTTAATGAGTTGCTTTAAGATTGTGACCTCAGTTATTCACTATTCTAATTATTCACTATTCTAAATATTATAGTAGATCTATGTGGAACATGGTAATATAAAAATGTTGGCTGCACTAAGATTGATTTTCAATTTTGTTACACCACCTATAATAAAACAAATAGTAAAAAAAGTGTTGTGTATCTATTGCTTTTGCCAATGTTAAACATGCCCTAATATTTCATTCAGGAAAATTTTTCAACCTCTATGAGATATGGGGTGATAGAATGGTTTAGTGCTCGGGGGTTCCTAAGAAGTTTGAGTTCTAGAAAAAGCAGGTCCTGAGGGAAGTAACTATATATGGCACAGAGTGTAGCTTTTCATTAAATGAAGTCAAAATATAATCTATAGTCCCTCTCCTCAATATCCTTACTGATCATACAAAACTCATCTATTTTTTATTCTTTATTATCTAATCATTTTTCCAATTCTGGTTCATTTCTTATTTTGACTTCTATCTTATTTTATAAAAATGATTTATTCATTCAATTATTCTATCTTCATAATATTCCTCAGGAAAACCCAAACTTATAGCATTCCAGTTAATATACGTTTTGAGTGGTATTCTCTTATCTTCTTCAAGTATTGTCGGGTTGAGCACTAGCATGGGGATCAAACATAGAACTTTATATTTATGAATGCTAAATTTTAAGAAAAACAGTTTAATCAATTAGGATATTCTGTCAAAAGAAATTGTCAGTAGAAATTTTATGTATATCTACATGGATTCTCTTGATTTCTTCATTTTTTCTTAATAGTAAATTAACAAGTGGTTTCCAAAATTTTGGGATTATTTTTCATTGTCTCTTATTTTAGGTACATAAATTTTTTCTCTTTAATTACTACTTCGTATTCCTTCATTTTTTAACAGATCACCTGGTTTCACCAATGTCTTTCATCATTTGCATGATATTTCATAAATGCAGGTTTTATTTTCAGTATTTCCTATTTGGATTTTGTAGATTTAAGATTTCTCATAGTGTATGATGGCTTTGGGAAGCTCCTCTGATGTTACACTGATGGCAATTTTTTTGTCTGATGAATGCTTATAATTTTTTCATTTTGTATTTCTTTTTGTTGCTTAGCTACAGCTTATGGATAACTATTTTTTATAAGTTTGTTCTACGTAAGATTAATTTTTTTGAAATCATAGTTTTCTAAACATATTTTTTTGCTTTGTTTGATAGTTATAAATTAGCTAAGTATTTTGTGTATGTTTTTTATAGTGTTTTCTATAGGCTATAGTTTTGATTTTGCCATAAGAAATCTTATGAGATTATCTAAGAATGCTAATTTTTGTTTTTGCCTAATTCTATTATGAATTTAATTGATGGGGATATTATTTGAAACATTGCTATATACTAACATTAACAGTTGAAACAATTGATGTAATGTACTGTAGCTTCTTCTTAAACGAAGTCAAGAATCTCTCAACACTTATACCCAGAGAAAACTGTTAGTCACTTTATTTTCCATTCCCCAGTTTAAGTTTTCCCATATTCTGCTCCATCCCATTTCCACAACACAATCTTTTCAACTCTATGACCTTCATATCTAAATTCCCTTTATCTTTTCCCAAACCCAGCATAAAAACCAATTCTGTATAATCACTTTTTTCATATTTATTCCTCCACAACTTCATTATATGTGCCCTTTCTGTTTTTTAGCATTTACATTCAACTAACAGATGCCTAATATTTTTTATTCCTTCCTTACATAATTTACAGACTAAATCACCCATATTTTTCCACTTACATGTATATTCTCTTGTTGCTAAAGATCCTGTTTGAGCTTTAAACAATAAACTACTTTCCTTACTGTTATCATTTATTAACTTGCACCTAATATTGTTTATTTCTATATATATTTAAACTCTTTTTATTCTCCATCTCTCTAACTCCCTATTCTTTATTGATAGATCTATTCTTTTATCCCATTCCTTACCACTATAACACTCAACAATCCTCCTAACACAATCATCCCATCTTTTGTACAAATATACTGATATAAATTCTTTATCCAAATCTTTGGCATACCACATTACCTTTCTCACCCATCTTGTTACCTGCACTTTACTCATAAGCCAATTAAATACTATTTTGGCTATTCTTTTATTATCCATAAAATGCAATCTACCAAACATTTTCATTTTACTTTTTGCATCTCTCATATGAAAACTTGACCATCCCATTTCTCCTTGAATTGCCTCCCTTGCTGTCCATACATCTGCATCCAATGCATGTCTTCCTACTTCCCTTTGAATTAATTTAATACCCCTTTACTAACACATAATGCACCATTACCATATGTTAACCCTGCTACTGCAACTCCTTTCCATATAATTCTAGCTACATCATATTTATTATATGAAAACACTGTTAATTTCTTTATCAATCCCTTCTTTTCTTTGCTTCATTCATCAATTTTTTCTCCCATTCAAATAATTTTTCTGATTACTTAAAATAATTCCCAAATAACTATATCTATTCACCACACTAAACTTAATATCTCCCAATAAAAATTCTACATCTTCTCTTTCCCCAGTATTAACCATCATTATATTTGATTTTTCTTCACTAAATTTAATCCCCATCTCTTTACCCACCCTTGCACATCCTCAGCATAAGTTCCATATCTTCTCTTTTTTCTGCATGCAAAAATATATCATCCACAAAAAAAAGACCTGTATACTCCCTTACTAACTATTAACAGTATCTCTATCACTCTTCCTAATCTTTCTATTGTTCTTTCCATTTCACTCAAATACAACTCAAACAAAATATGTGATATAGGGCGTCCTTGCCTTAGTCCCACCCCATTTTTAACTTTAACTGATTCTATATTTTTTAATTGATATATATAATAATTATTTTCATATAATTTCTTAATAATATCCACTAAAGCTTCATCCATTCCCAAATTTTCTAAACTTATCCATAATCTATTGCCATTTACTTTATCACATGCCTTCTCTATGTCTATAAAACTCATATATAACTGTTTATCTGAATTCCTACTCATATCCATAAGTTGTGTAACTACAAATAAACTATCTTCTATACGCCTATCTAATCTGAAACCTCCTTGCATTTATCCCCCAATACATTATTTCATTCCATCCATTTTACAACTCTTCTAGCCACCATATATGAGAAAACTTTATATAAAACTCGCTATCGGTCTATAATTATTTAACTTTCTATGATCCTTTCCTTTAAATAATAATCTTACTCTTGTATTATTTCAATTATTCAGAAAAACTCTATTCTGTGCCATCTTATTAAAACAGGATAACTTTACTTTTGCCCTACATCCTAAATTCATTACCATTTCTGCTGTCCATTCATCTAAACCTTTTGCCTTTCCACTTTTCAATTTCTTTTTTACCTCATTAAATTGCAAACATTCCACACACTAACGCCACTCTGTGCAAGCCTTAATAATCAATGAAATGCAAGAAGGTATGCACATAAAATCCCTATCTAGTGCATACTCATCCAATATCCCCAGACTAGTCTTTAGCTTCTGGCTTTCATCAGTGAGGGAGGCTTGGATCTAATAGCACTGCACCTAGATCTTAGGATCCAATGCAACCTTCCAGCAAACACCTTTTATACCTATTGAGTTAATTACATTCATATCGGCCTTTCAAGCCAAATTGTGCAAACGCTTTTGCGAGTGTTAAATAATAAATGAATACCGTCTGACCAATACAAGATACAGAATTTATGCAGGAATAAAAGGAATCCTCTTATTCCTACGACTCAAATATTTATATATGAGCAAATCTAGTAATTTAAAGTGACTGTTCTATAGTCACACCTTCTGTGCCAGTACTTCATATTTGCTCATATATAAATATTTGAGTCGTAGGAATAAGAGGATTCCTTTTATTCCTGCATAAATTCTATATCTTGTATTGGTCAGACGGTATTCATTTATTATTTAACACTCGCAAAAGCATTTGCACAATTTGGCTTGAAAGGCCAATATGAATGTAATTACAATTGTATACAGACGCTATAAAAATAAATGCTGATTTATATATATGATTAAGTTTCAGTGGGAATGACGTTCAGTAAATTCTAGTAAATTTCATCGGCGTCATTCATTCATATGTTATATATAGTAATTTAAAGTGACTGTTCTATAGTCACACCTTCTGTGCCAGTACTTCAGATTTGCTCATATATAAATATTTGAGTCGTAGGAATAAGAGGATTCCTTTTATTCCTGCATAAATTCTATATCTTGTATTGGTCAGACAGTATTCATTTATTATTTAACACTCGCAAAAGCGTTTGCACAATTTGGCTTGAAAGGCCGATATGAATGTAATTACAATTGTATACAGACGCTATAAAAATAAATGCTGATTTATCTATTGAGTTAATGTAATATTTTGGTGGGATTTATTAACAGTTGAATGTATTTGAAAAGTTTGACTTTACCCAAACAGATTTAGCAATTTATTTTAGATGATGGAAATAGTTCAAAATATAATTATGATTAAAACACCATTATGACGAGCTTTCATACAAAACAAAAAGTATAAATTCTCTACTTTCATTTTCTTTGTCATTAAATTTCTTTCTTTCTTCATATAATATATCCTGACCCTATTTCAACATCCTGTATGTCAAAATTAAATGTTATGATACTCTCCTCCCATTATAAACTACATCTACTGTCCAAATCTTTATTTCATTTTTGGATTTTTTCCATTTAAAACTTCTTTCCCTATACCAAGTACCTAACTATAAGCTCCTTTTAGTATTATCATGCATATTTTCATGTTTTATAACATTCTTATTTTTATATATATATTCAAACTATTTTTATTCGATCCTACTTTTCATAACTTCACTTTTTTTCTCTAATCAACTCATTTGTATTCTTTTCCTAACCTTCATAATTATGCCCCCATAGTACATTCTCTAGCCATTTATATTAATCTCTTGTATAAATGTGGTAACTTCGCATATTGTAAAAATCTTTCTTGCCTAACATATTTATAACCTTTCTATCATTCAATTTATTTTTATTCATATATTGTAAACTTTCAAACATTTTAAATTTTTAATTTCTCCTTAAATCCACCAAAATCCTTTTTTGATTTCAATCATTTGCTGTCTACAATTCATCAACCAATGTATAATTACCTAGTTCTCTTTATAATTCTGTGGCCAATACAGTCTTTCATTCCCAAATGTTCCAAATAATTCTACTTCTAGTTGTTACATGAGAAGTGCCAGATTTTTAATCAACTCTATTTTATTTTTTCTCTAAATCTTAATTTCTAAATTATCTATATAATTTTCTGTTTCCATTTCACAAAGTACCTAAATTCCTAAACTCCATTTCTTCAAGACAAATCTCTTTTTTTCCCCTGTTTTTAGACTATTCAACATCTGTCACCTAGTGTAAACTTAAGTAATTAACATACGATAGTGCTTAATAAATTGCTATTCACTGCTAATATTTCTGCAATTGGAAGGGATTTGAACTCAGATTTACATACATATCCACTTCATCCTATATAAATGATACACAGGACCTTTCTATATTCCTAAACTAGTTTTTGATTTGTGGTATCAATGAGGACTTCGGATCTGGATCTAATGCGCTTGAATCTATTTAGATCTAATTTATCTTTCATCGAAAAATCAGCTTATACACCTTTTTTTAAACTATCAAATCTACTTGAAATTCAAAAACATTAATGTTTTGAAAATAAGCTAATTTACTTGTATAATTATATAAATCTGACACTGATTCAGTATCTTTACATTTTGATATCTTCATTTTTTAAATAATTGTAGACACCTATGTCCTTTGGTCAGAAAATGGCATAAACAGAAACACGTGACCACCAGTTTAGGCAAGAACAAAATCATATTTACACATCCTATTCTGTCACTTATCATACACTTGAGTAATCATTAGATAAAGAAAGAGATGCTTACAATTATTTATAAAAACCAAGGCACCAAAATATTTGGATATTGAACTGATGTCAGATCTATGTAACCAAACATGTTGGTTTGGATTCAAAATATAAAAGATGTTTGTAAAACAAAGGAGTAAATGACAGTTATTGGATAAAAGGTGTGTTAGATCCAAAAATTCAGATACACTAAATCCAGATCTAAAATTCCTCACCGACACAGGACCTTAATTTTATCTTACTTATTGCAATTTATAAATCCATATAATATTAATATCATCTATGTTCTTTATTACTTTTTACAATGATTTTTTACAACCCATTATGAGTTTTGATTGCCCCAGCAACATCTGAAAATGACTACTGGGTCAATCGAAACTGTCATAGTGCATTGAAAAAAGCATTGTAAAAAGTAATAAAGAACATAGATGATATTAATACAACACAAAATCATAAGACCAGAAACTGGTTTGGGGATAGGACAGCAATTAACAAAGTTGAAATAAAGCACAAGCATTTATTAATTACTCAATATTACAATAGGTAGCAGAGCTGGAGCAGCATAGAGGTTATGCAAGCGACTTTTTTTTGTATTATATCAATCCTGACCAAAGCATAGAGATGTTTATAGTTTATTAAAACACCAAAGTCTCCAAATATATAGATAGTGATATCTCCATAATTATGCAAGCAAATAGTCTTAGATTCAAAACATCAATGTTTTAAATTTCAGGCTGTTAGCTTAATGATTCAAAAATGAGATCAACTTCTGGAGGAAGGTTGTATTAGATCCAAAAAATCTAGAAGCATTAGGTCTAAACTTCTATAGTGATTACTCAAATTCCCAGTAGGTGGCAGAAGTGAAATAGTATAAATATGAATTAGTTCTAAAAAGTATATAAGTTAAAAGCTATTGTATGGAGAGTTTAGCCTCTGTGTAAACAGCTTGTATAAGCATAAAAAATGGCAATCATGTGATGATTAGTGGTTTAATACCCACACTGTTCAATAGGATTATGGTGACTATAGTTATTAAAAAATTAGAGTCACCAAAAAGTATGGATGCTGAACTGAGTTCAGATCTATATGACTATACAAGCTAATAAGCTTCAACTTAAAACATTATTATGTTTTCATTTTGGACTGAAAGATGGCTGATGGAGGGTTGCATTAGATCCTAAGATCTAGATACAAGTTCTTTCAGATCCCAGACTCCTCACTGATGAAAGCTACAAACTAGAAACTAATATGGGGATTTTGGATGAGTAGGCATTAGATAGGGATTTTATGCACAAGTCTTCTTGCATTCATTGATTATTCTGGCTTGCACTGAGTGGCGCTACTGTATGGAGTGTTTAGCTTCTATTATATAAGTCAGGGATAATGTGATGTTTGTGTAAACTTAATTTTTCTTCACTGAATTTAATCTTCATACGTCTTCCTAACTCTCCACACTTCTCTAATAAGAATTTCATATCTTTGATACTATTTTCAAAAAATACTACCATCCGCGGCAGCTACTAGTAATTAATATACAGCCATTTCAATTCATAGAGGAAAAAAAATTGACAAAACAAAAACCCATAAAAATAGTAAGGGACATTTATTTTAATTTCCATTGATTTTGTGCTCTGCATTCCAGTAAAAAGATGATCAATTCCCTCTCCAAGCATATCTAAATAAATGTATATATAATGCAGCAACATAGTTTAGCTATTTGCTATGAACATTTTTAAGATTCTACCATGTCTGGATCACAAGTTACAACATGAAATATGTCAGGGTGTTTGCTACCTTCTTCGATGCTCTTCCAGTTATCATAAAATCTTGAAAACAATTTGAGAAGATTCTTGTGACTGATGTCATCATTGCCATACATAGTTTGAATCAGTTCATGTTTCAATAGCAGTTTTTTCCCAATTTAAAACAAAAACTTAATGTTAGCATGTTAATTCCATCATGGGTTAGCACATGAAACCACTGTTCCATTTCATGTCACAACTCATAATCTTATATAAGGTTCTTAAAATTTTGTGGTCAATAGTTAATCTATGTGCTACACGACACACACATTGATTTAGAAATAGCACTATAAGTAGCTTGGAGCTAGTCATTAAATGTCATTTGGCTGGGACACATTGTTTATATCCGCCAACTGGCATTTATAAACATTAGTCTTCTAAATGCAATTAAATACCCATAACAATACAAAGTTTATTATCTTTCAAGATTTTCTATCCAACATATTACAAACCTTTTGTATATCTAAAAAGCATATTTTTCTTATAATATATTTCGATCGAGGTACGATAAATAATATAAATTTTTCCTCCCTGATCGAAATTCATTCTAAATCTCCCAAACATTTTGCACACTTCCATCCAAGTCTTGTATGGTCATAATGTTATAATAATAATAAACAGCCACTCATAAACAAGTATGGCAATTCTAACTCCAGGAAAAAACGAGAAAGGAGAGATATAAAAAACTGCTCTAGAAATGAGTTTTGTGATTCTATATAAACCAGTCTGATCAAACAAATACACCCACATATAGAATATGTGGGTCCATTTTTCTGCTTCCATATTTTATGATGTTGTCATTTAATTTCCTCAGCAGAAAACTTTTTTTTATGAAATACTTCAACAGCTTGTCCAATTGTAGCTCTCCGATGCATTCTATTCTCTGCCATATCTTCCCAATAAAATAATTGACATTCCACTTCTTTAAAATGTATTCGAGGCAATCCTAATATAAAGTGGTCTATTCCACGAAAATCCTCAAGTTCACCATAAATGAGTATAAGGAAGTATTGCATTGCTCAGTCATTTTAATTGTATGATTATCATTTCTTATACTTTCGCAAGCTGTTAAAATAATAGAAAACTCTTCATTTGGTAGCACCACCTAGTGCAAGCCTTAGTAATCAAAATATATAGATACTGAACTAGGTTCACTTCTAGATGACTATACAAGTGAATAAATTTGAATTGGAAAACACTATTTGGTTTTCATCTTGGACTCATACCTTTATAGTTAATTAAATGGATATAAGATGGTTGTTGAAGAATCGCATAAGATCCCAAGACCTAGATGCAGTGCTCACAAATCCAAGGCTCTTTAATGATAAAAGCCACAAGTTATAAAGTGCACTGAGGATATTGGATGAATTGGACCTAGATAGTGATTTTATGCACTAATCTTCTTGCATCCATTGACTTCTAAGGTTTGCACTGGGTAGCGCTGCTGTAAGGAGAGTTGGCTACTGTTTTTATTCATTTTATATGTCCAATACAATGAAGGTCACAATGTATGGAATAAAACTAAATCTTATATCAAAATTTGTTGACAAATATGAATTTGAAACAATTCATGATTTAATATTAATTGGTATAATCATTATTAATATATTTAGCAGACAATTATAATAACCTTCATTAGATAAAATTGTTTTAATAGCTAGCCTTAAGTTATTAACCTCAATATTATTTAATTAATCAATAAACTTGTGAATGTATATTTGTATACATAAAATATATTTTTCATTTTTTCGTCTTCCAAATACTTAAACCCTTTAGATCATAAATGACAGTTTAGTGAACTTATACTTTCAATTTTACAAACTATCTGTTTATATAAGTCAAAACTAATATATTTATTTTTAAAAAGTTGCTCAAAATCGGAATTCATATCCAAGAATTTGGTGCATTATTGCTCATCTTAGCTAGAAGAGAAAAAGAAACCCATTATCACCCTCACTCAAATGTTGAAGTCTTTCAGGAAAAAAAATGCTGTAAAAATTACAACAGCACCACAATATATCAAATAAACAGTATAAAGGAGCAAATATGATTTGAGAGTTCACATATCAATTTGTAGTCATCGCAAACATTATTATGAACTTTTTTCTTATGAATATTTGCAAATGATTTGATGGCCAACTCCTTCATGAACGATTACTGATTGTTGAAATAGTAAGTTATAGTACCGTGCTTTAAAAAAAAAAACATCAGCAAATGACAGCTTGGATTCACAATCAGGAGATTCTTAAAACCTCCAACTTTGGCCACCAACCGCTGGTTTGGCTGGTGACTTTACAGCTTCCTGGGAATAAAGACCATGATTTATTTTTATCTGTCGTGATTGTAAATATTCACACTCATTCATTCTGCCCTATCATATAATTGAGAAGACTATGGTCATTCATGATCTTGCTCAGAGGTAAAAAGCCAATAAACTTACCACACTGGCTAATGCATGTTGGTGAGCAGCCCATCCATGTTCATATACTAAATGAATAATCATATAGCATTAACAGCTGCAATGACAAGAATGTATGGGGTGGACATAAGAATGGGCCCTACTAAGTTTATTTAAGATCTCCAAGCGGAATCAAAGGATCTCCTGTCAATTAACAGCAAACTCCTTTTATTTAATCACTTTCAAGTAAGGAAAGATTGCAAGAATTTGAAGACCTCTCTCATATTAAATGGGACAATATTGGACTTTGTGAAGATAAAGACACAATTGATTTAAAAAATGGACATTTACTCTACTACAAAGGCTCAAATATTGGAAATACAAGTGGAGTAGAATTCATTATAAATAAAAAGTTGAAGAACAACAGTGTGGAGATTAATGGTATATTGGAGTGGCAAGATTAGTTATTCAACTTAATAGCAGATATCAAATGTAGATAATTCAGGTTTATGCCCCAATAAGCTCTCAAAGTGACAAAATAATAGATTATTTTTATATGGATGTACAAATGCCTTTCTAAACATTTTAAAATTTGTTATGGGAGACTTCATTGTTAGAATTGGTAAACAATTGAAAGATGAAAGTGCTGTAGGTAAATTTGGTTATGATAATAGAAATGAGAGAGGATATAGACTTGTGAAGTTCACAGAAAAAGAAACACTTTATATTATGAATTCTTTTTTTGAGAAAAATATTAAAAGAAAATGGACTTGAAAGCATCCAAATGAAGATATAGCAGAATTAGATTATATTTTGACTAACAGGAAATACCTATTTCAAGATTGCAATGCCTTTGAATAACACAGGAAGTGATTATTGATTAATAAGATGAAGATAAAGAATATTTAGAAAAATGCTACAGCAACAATTAAATTACATAATGATACTGGAAAAGTCAACATTGAGAAGGATGTAAGACAGGGTGACTCCATATCTCCAAAACTTTTTACAGCAGTGCTGCAAGCAGTATTTTGTGGATTAATTAAAATGGGAAGCTAAAGGAAATGGAGATTATTTAAGTCATTTAGATTTTGTAGATGATGTAGTTGTTTTTGCAAATAATGCTTTAGAGCTGCAGGAAATGTTGCAGGAGTTATCAGATGAAAGTAGGACTAAAGATAAATATTAAAAAAACTAAAGTAATGTTTAATGGATTTTCTCAAAATATGAAAATAAAGATTGATTATGACGAGTTAGAAGAAGTTACCAGTTACAAATACCTAGATCAGATTATTAATACAAATGGAAACATAATTGATTAAATTAGTCATAGAATTAAACTTGGTTGGAGTGCCTTTGGTAGAAATAACTTGATACTAAAAGGAAATATACCTATGTGTTTGAAAAGGAAGGTTTTTAATAAATGTGTTTTACTAAAATATGAAAATAAAGGTTGATTATGACGAGTTAGAAGAAGTTAACATTACCTTGGTCAGATTATTAATACAGATGGAAACATAATTGATTAAATTAGTCATAGAATTAAATTTGGTTGGAGTGCTTTTGGTAGAAATAACTTGATACTAAAAGGAAATATGCCTATGTGTTAGAAAAGGTTTTTAATAAATGTGTTTTAGTAGTTCTTACTTATGGATTCGAGACTTGGACACTTAACAGAAAAGCAGTACAGAGACTTCAGACCACTCAAAAAAGTATGGAGAGATGCATGTTAGGAGTAACAAAAAGAGATCGAAAACAGAATATATGGTGAGAGAACAAACAGGTGTTACTGACCGGTGTTGGGCTGGATATATTCCTAGAAGAGGTGATAATAGATAGACAATTGAAATATTAAACTAGTTACAAGAGATTTAAAAGACCCATAAAGAGACCACATGTGACATGGATAGATGAAATAAGAAAATGTGCAGGAGTAATGTGGAGAAGTTAAGGATCGGAGAAGATGGATTGAACTTGGAGAGGTCTTCATCCTGCAGTGAATTGGTCATGGTTGATGATGTATCAATGCAGCAATAGAGAGAAAAAATTATTAAGAAAAACAATATTTACAATTGATATTTCTAATCTTCAGAAATATTCTAATGAATTTAAATTAGAACTTGTAAATCGTTTTCAAATATTAGCCTACTTTGAACATGATTCATATTTGAATGAAATTAATGGGAAAATTGAATACTTTTAAAAACGGCAACGAAGATAGCTGGTAGAAAAAAGCAGTAATTGTCCTATAGAATTTCTACTGAGATTAGAGAATTTACGAAGTAAAAAAGAAATATAAAAATAATGCATTAAGAAAGATTAAATATCTCGAATTTTGCAAAATGGTGCAAAAAAGAGTTGATAATGATATAAGAAAGTGTAACTGTGAACTAGCAAGGAATGATATAAAAGAGAATAAAAGTCTCAAGAGTGTAACACAACATTTTTTTATTGGTCAGATTATTAATACAGATGGAAACATAATAGATGAAATTAATCGTAGAATTAAACTTGGTTGGAGTGCTTTTGGTAGAAATAACTTGATACTAAAAGGAAATATGCCTATGTGTTTAAAAAGGAAGGTTTTTAATAAATGTGTTTTACCAGTTCTTACTTATGGATCTGAGACTTGGACACTTAATAGAAGAGCAATACAGACTTCAAATCACTCAAAGAAGTATGGAGAGATGCATATTGGGAGGAAAAAGAAGAGATCGAAAACGCAATATATGGGTAAGAGAACAAACAAGTGTTACTGACCTCATTAAAAAAATTAAAAGAATGAAGTGGAGTTGGGCTGGACATATTGCTAGAAGGGATGATAATAAATGGCCAATTGAAAATTTTAAACGGGATTCCAAGAGATTGTAAAAGACCCAGAAAGAGACCACAAGTGAGATGGATGGACGAAATAAGAGTATGCAGGGGTCATGTGGAGAAGCTAAAGATAGGAGAAGATGGATTGAACTTGGAGAGATCTTCATCCTGCAGGAGATTGATAATGGTTGATAATGATGATGCTGAAGAAAAAAGATGGAAGTATTATTAAAAAGAGAGATGACATCATGAAATTGATAGAAGAGTTCTATCAAGAATTGCATAGTAATAACAAATACTTCCTTCAATTATTATATCTTCTGAATTACCTAAGATTTTAAACGATGAAATGAGACAATGCAATTAAATTTATGAAGGGAAAAGCTCCAGGTAATAATTGAATTATATTGATAATATAAGTGTTCTTGATTATATTAAAAATGTTAATAGACGTAAAATATTTGAAACAAACTATATCATGTTTAATAAAAACAACTGTATGAATATACCTGTATACAAAACATCCATTAAGTTGAATAATAAATGGTTAATGGATAAAGAATGGATAGTTAATTAATTAATATATGTGGATATATATCAATTCAATATATATAAGTGTAATTTTGTAGTAGGTTTGAAAAAAAAAATCATGTAATAGATCATGTTGGATATCCATTTGTTTATCTGTCTTCTCTCATGTATTGATATAGATGTCACTGTATGTACTTTAAATCGTATTCTGGAGACATATTGAAAAGGGCAAAAAACATAATTTGCCGAAAAAGGCTTTTCTATGATAATTTTATAATTTGTAATCTTTGTTGCTTGTATATATGTATTTTAAAACATATTATTGACTATAATATATTAAAAGAAGTAGGTGAAGAAATATAAAAAAATTTAGACAGGTTGTATATCAAATATCTAATTGATAAAGATGTACCAAATGATTGGATATAAACAGTATTAATATTTTAAAAAGGTGATAAAGAAGATATTAGAAATTACAGACCTATCAGTCTTTTATCAGTTTTATACAACATTTTTATCAAGATAATTACAACTCATCTACAGAGAACTTTGAATTTCAACCAATCAAAAGAACAAGCTGGATTTAAAAGTTGTTTTTGTACAGTAGATCATATCCAGGTACTGAGAGAAATTATAGAAAGGACGAATATGAGTTGCCATTATGCTTTGGATTTGTAGATTATGAAAAGGCATTTTATTCTATAAGCATTTCTTCAATGATTAAAACATTGGATCATCAAGGACATTCTGAAAAATATTTACAAAAATGCATCAGCAACAATTAGATTACATAATGATACTAGGAAGGTTAACATTGAGAAGGGTAAAAGACAGAGTGACTCCATATCTCTAAAAAAATTTGCAGCAGTGCTGTAAGAATTATTTTGTGGATTAAAATGGGAAGCTAAAGAAATAAAAGTGAAGATTATTTAAGTCATTTAGATTTTGCAAGTGATGTTATTTTCACAAGTAATGCTTCAGGAAATGTTGTAGGAGTTATCAGATGGTCTAAGAAAGTAGGATTAAAGGTAAACATTAAAAGACTAAAGCAGTGTTCAATGGATTTTCTCAAAAGACAAAAATAAAGATTGATAATGATGAATTAAAAAAAATTAACACCTACAAATCTCTTGGTCAGATTATTACTACAGATGAAAATATAATGGATGAAATTAATTATAGAATTAAACTTGGTTGGAAGGTTTTTGGTAGAAATAACTTAATATTAAAAGGAAATATGCATATCTATTTGAAAATGGTTTTTAATAAAATATGTTTTACCAGTTCTTCCTTACGGATCTGACACTTGGATACTTAATAGAAGAACAATACAGAGATTTCAGACCACTCAAAGAAGTATAGAGCGATGCATGTTAGGAGTAAAAAGATAGCGAACAAACAGATGTTACCGACATCATTGAAAGGATGAAAAGACTGAAGTGGAGCTGGGCTGGACGTATTGCTAGAAGAGATAATAGATGGACAATTAAAACCTTAAACTAGATTCCAAGAGATTGTAAAAGATACAGAAAGAAATCACATGCGAGATGTATGAAATAAGAATTTGTGTAGGAATGATACGGAGAAGAGAGGCTAGAGATCGGAAGGGGGGGAACCATCCTGTAGTGGATTGATAATGGTCGACGATGATGATGAGAACCATGCTTCAACGAGTAATTTTCTTAAACTTACATCAGCTTAAATAGTTTAACTAATGCCCTGAGGGTTTTACTGCAATGGCAGGTTATCAGACTCTGGAAAGCGTAAAGTCCTCGTAGCGATTCTAAGCCTTTTTATGAACTTCCGCGGAATAAAACCGTTCAATTATTTATTTATTCAACAGATAAATCATAAAGGTATTCATTATTAAAGTATTAATTATAATATCGAGTTTATAAACTATTTCCAGACATATTTTTACAAATCGCAGATATCATAATAAAATTAGGCAGGGTAAATAGAAAGAAACAACCGGAAATATTCAAATTACCACAAATTTAATTACAAATAATTTTGGAACAGGTTTATTCTTTCAAAATTCTTTTGTAGATTTTAGTTAAGTATTGTATACGTTACGGTAGTTAATATATTTTCATTATTTCCTGTTGCAGAAGCTAACAGTAGTCAACACATTGTCTGCAGTCATGTGTTTGATCACATGACTTCGCCCGCTACAATATGGCGTGGTGTCTAAATTCGAAGTTAAAACTCTTACCATTTTTGCAGCATTATAATTATTTATTATTTTTGTTATCTTTTGCGCAACAAAGTTTTAGTGAAAAATGTATTCAGTCTGGTAATTGTGCCTGTCGTTTCTCCAATGGTCAAACTGTAGATTTAAATTCAGAATTTCGAAATATTTTGTAAGTATGGTGTGATGATTGCATTAGTCATTACAAATAATTTTATTTCTTTTAAGTTAGTTAACGGTAACAAAATTTCTTTATATTTGTTTTTTTATCTAAATTAAGAATATATTCCAATTATTGATAAAAAATCGTTTTAGAGAAATTAGAACGCGTTAAAAAAAAATTGAATATTACCTGCCGTTTTCAAGACATAACTTGTAATTTTTGTTTGTAACTTAGTATGGTAGTTTCATTAGATCAGATTTACTAGAGAATTGATTTCTACCACAATATATTTGTAGATGTAGCTAGAATTTTTGGACTCCTATGCCAAATTTTTTTAAAAAGTTCTTTTTAATATTTATAATAATTTTGTTTATTACTTTAACGATTGACAGTCAAAGAAGCTCTAAAACCTAGAGGCCCATATACTACGTTAGTTCGCTATACGATAGTTAATAAATAGCCACTTGTAAAAGAATATTGCTATTCCGTTTTCAAAAAAAAAAATGAAAAATTAGAGTTGAATTTTGCGAGACCATACAAATCAATTTGAATCTTAAATATGTCCACATACACACAATATGCAGTTCGTTAGCTGTCTTAATTTCTTCAGCAGAAAACTTTTACACCATGTCTAATAGTAACTCTCCAACGTATTCTATTCTCTCCCATATTTCCCTATGGAAACAATATTATCTTTAGAATGTCTTTAAGATAATTGTTTTAACGTAAATGGGCTCTATCTCTCCCGTGAAAACTATGTTCAAGTTCGCCATAACACCCTTTAAGGAAGTTTTTGTATTCATTCGCTTTATTTACCTAATTCAGTTAAGTTGTGATTTTATAATAGTGGGCACTCTACTATCACCTCCAGTAAGTTGAAGAATATATTGATTAGTTTTATGATGTTGCCATTGTATTTTTAAGATTTTACAGAGCATTCTTAAATTAAATTTATCTAATGTCTTGGTATTGGGTTGATAGAATGTCCAAGTTTCACCTCCATGCAGTAAATTTGATAAAATAGCAGATACATCTAAGTCCACTTCTTATCCTAAAAAATTACCAAGATATTTAAACTGATTTACATTCTCAAGTTGATAACCATCCAGACTAAAAGTTACTAATGATTTTTTCCCCTTCACAATAGTTATCCCATCATATATGGGGTTTGTTTAGTTTTCACGAAATAAGCAATTCATCATTGATGAATTTAAGCTTTTTTTTTTTCCGGATGAGTTTTATGAACCCATGTGCATTTATATGATACGGAAATTTGTGCACTCGCGTAAAAAAATTATTTAATTTTAGTAATTAAATGAGTTTGATGTTAAAACTTAGATAAATATTTGAAGATAGTGTAATAATTTTTATTACACTGAGGAAAATGTTCTCATTTTAATCATTGTTAAACTAATGCCAATACCATAACAGTATTTATCCTTTTTATATTTTTATTTATCTTTTTTATACTTTTTTCAAGCAATTTTATTTTCATCTAAAACTTAAGCATCTCTGCTGAAGGCAACTGATTTATTTGAAAAGCAGAAAAATTAAATTAGTTGAAAAAATGCAAAAACAAATGTTATTGTATTTTTGAAAACATTGAATTATAATGAGTTCCATTTTAAAATTCATATAGGTAATTGATTTATGAAACAATTGAATTATTTAATAAGAATCAATCATAATAGAAGTCAAAGCATCAAACGGTTTATCAGCAATAACTACTCGTAAATGAATAAGACCATCTAAGTCCAGATGGGGAAAAAACAAATAAGAAAATAAAGAATAACCAATTAGAAGATGACTTTTACAATTACTCGAACTATTCTTTGATATATGAATATGTCCACATACATTTTATATGATTCTTTAGTCTATTTATTCAACATTTCGTGAAGTTGTATTTAAATTCATCGCAGCAAAATCTATTTTTTGAAAAGATTTAATTACTTCACCTAATTGTTTTTTATTCTATCTCTGGCCATATCTTCTTAATGAAACAAACAATGTTATTTTTTTTAAGACTCGAGTTCATCTTGGAATATTTTTTTAAGGAAATTGTCATCATTCATTTGCTTCTCGTTCCCATTCCAATTGTAACTTTATAATAGTCCGTTCAAGATTATCACTTCCGGTAAGTAGAAAAATATACTAATTGGGTTTTGTAATGTTGCCGTTATATATTTAGAATCTTATTCTGGATCTTTAAATTAAAATTATGTTGATGTAGGGTTCATGTCTCACTTCCCTACAATAAATTGGGCAAACTAACAACTCCATAAAACAATTGAGGTTATTTTATGATAAACTTGAGTGTGTTATCGGTGGGGTAGGCAGAAGCATTTATGTGTGAGATTAACTCAAGTCGTTCTCAAGATATGCTATGGAGATTATTTTCATTGGAAGATATGGTAGAGAATTGGAGAGCTAAAATTAGACAAGGTATTACAATTTTTTAAGAGAAAAAAGTTTTCTGCAGAAGAAATTAAAAGTAAAAGATAGCTCTGAAAAATATCAAATAAGCCGAGTAATGTGCCACTGTATTGTATGTGTGGAGGATATTTGTGTTTTACAAATTGGTTTTTACAGTCATCACAAGATTCAGCTCTAATACTTTATTATTTCGTGATATCTTTCCCCTCCCTCTTGAAATTGGATTGGACATAGTCATTTGCAGATTACATGCTACTGATGATATACAATTAATTTACTTGCAATACATTATAGCTTTGACATACCTTTTGGCTTGTTCAATGTAAAATTAGTACATTAAAATTTGTGTTAGACCTCACTATCCAAGTCTCTTTCCCTATAAAAAGGTACCGAGATATTTAATTAAATTACTTTATTTTCTTAAGCTGTTTAACACAGAGGCAAAACTCTCCATACAGTAGTGCCACTCAGTGTAAGCCACAGTAATCAGAAGCAAGCATAAAGAATGATGATCATGTGATGTTTAGCAGGTTTCTTAAGCTGATAACTATCCAAATTAAAACTTGTTGATTTTTTAATTCTATCACTGTCTAATAAAGAACTCTATTTTTTTTAGATGTTTATTGTTAAGCCATTCTTTATAGATTGCTTTCTGCTATATCTGTTCTATGTAGTCATATATATTGTGCCCTTTTGTATGGGTCTCCATAAATTGTTGTATCAATCTATTAAAAAAATTTTAAATTTAAGATATATTTAGCTATATGATGTTAATTTTATTTATAACAATCTTTTAAAAAGTGTAATTAAAGTAATCTATGAATATTTGATATGTGAAAATTGTGCTGATGTTTGAGAGAGACGTTTCAATAGGGATGATAATAGTATATGGTTGGGAAAACTGGCCATAATCAATACTGCATTAATAAATTTAATAAATAAATGTTTAAAGTTAAAGTTTTAAAAAGACAAGTTAAAATTAAATGCATATATTTATTGTTGATAAAGATTAATATTTAATAAGTGAATATAAATATTTTAATTATTAGTAGTACATAATAGAAGATTAATATTTGATTTTAATAATATCGAATTATTATTTTAAAAGTTGTTATAAGATATTATTTATTTTAAAAATATTTATTTTTAAAAATGAAATTGTTAGTTTATTTTTAGATTATTACAAGCGTTTGTAGCTGTGTTGTAAAACAGATGTTAGTTAGACACATACACACATGCTTGTGAGTTTTTTTTTTTAGTAAAGTTGCAAAACTATTTTAAAATTCTGTTATAAAAATTTATAAGTATTATATTGGCTATCACGAGATAAAAATAAAAATAATTAATGTGAAATATTAAATCTGATTTTTAAAATACTGCTTAAAAACATAACGAATAAAAATAGACTTAGTTTGTTTATAAAAATAATCTTATAAAAGTTAAAAGTGAAATAAAGTAAGAAAGAATATTTTAAAAAAATGTTTAATGGATTTAAATAAATGATAAAGATTAATTTAAGAATTTAATAATGTGATAAATAATAAATATTAAATAAGTCATTATTTATTTTTAATTCTGTCTTGTTGGTAAAATATGTAAATAAGCTAGCAAGTTGATTGTTTAATTTACCAATCAAGTGGGGAGTTTCTTCCGGTATAAAACCAAGGTTCAATTGTTCGGAGGGGGATTGTGATTGTAATTTTTAAAGTAAAGTGTGCTATTAGAAATAGCTAAGTAATTATAGACGCTCTCATAATCGTTTTAAAATTATAAGAGAGTAGTTTTTTAAAATAATTTATAAAAGTTTACCGACAAATATGCAGTGCTAATTTTAATTATAATTTCCTATTGATCGTCTCGATCGAAGCTCAATTTACTATCAAATAGTCATGAAAACATCGTATAAGGATAAAATGTATTGGAGACTTTATACTAAAAATTTAACAAACGCTGGATTAACTAGGAGAGTTACTAGATGCATAAAAGTAATATGTTGGACCTTATATAAATTTAAAAGCTGATTGTAATTAATTTTTATAAAACAGATATTTAAAAGAATGAGAAATACTTCTTTATGAAGAAAGTATTTGTAAATTATAAATCTAAGTATATAACTTAGTAAAGATGGTAAATAATAATGATTACATAAATACTTGCCTTGTTAAGTCTTTATGGTTTAAAAGACTAAATTTTGACAGTTTTAAAAGGCAAATAAATTGGAAATTTAATGGGTAAAGAAATACCTATAAATAAAATTATTATATTAGTAAAGTCTGAACGCTGGTCGTACAGAAGAATCTAAAAGTAATCTTACCTAAATATTTGTTAAGGAATGCGCAAATCAAATATACGTGGATATCCAAGTCAATTTAAAATAATTAAATAAGAACTTTATAAACTATAGACTAATTCTAAAAAATAATAACTTTTAAATAATAATATTTTTTTCCTTAAAAAGAAATGAATCCGGATCCCATAAACTATTTTAATTATTATTTTATTCTTATGGTGGAACTGACTTTGACTTTTATTTTATTATTTTTTTTAAAAAAAAAAGAACGTTTTCATTTTTTCATAAAAACTTTTAAAAAACACGTGATGTACCGGAAAAGGAAGTAATGTTTGGTGAAAGTTTGTGCCTAGGAAAAAGAACAATTATGGGTGAAAGAAGACACCGTTGGATTTTATGTAATATGTTTTTTATTTATTAACTAACATAAATATTTAATTAATTATTGATTTATTAAAGATAGGAAAGGTACATTTACATTTTTTTAAAAAAAAAATAACTAAATATTAATATAACATTTCATTGCATAAAGTTTATTTTATAATTATACAACACGTAATATTTTAAAGAATAATTGTTGAGTGTAAATGTGAAATTATTTTGTAAAACTGTAATCCTGGAGGACATCGTGTGACGGACTGTACATTAAAGTATCATTTATGGTAAAAAATTATGTAATAATAATAATTTGATGTATTTGCTATGTTTTCTTTAGATCAACCAAATGTTATTTGATTGTTGAATGAATGTATTAATATTTAAAGAATATACACGCATAATATTAGTAATAGCAGTTTTATTTTAATATGCATACTTTAAATTGATGATGTAAATTTAGTACAACGTAATATGAGAACCTAGAAATAATTATATGATTCTTTCGTGAATAAATTTTAATGTTTCTGTTACAATATTAGGAATTAGATTTATTATATTAGTATAAGTTATTTATTTTTTTTTCTTTTCAAGTTAGTAAGAGATATAATAAAAATCTATATTTTATTTTTATTTTTATTAGATAAGTAAGTTAATTTTATGTAGAAATTTATATTTTGATTGAAGGTTTATCGTATATAGATGATGAGGTATAAGAGAGTTTGGATAATTATTATTTTTTTTTAAAATTGGTCATCTATTTTTCTGAAGTTAAATAAGGTTAAAATGACTTTTGTAGATAGAAGTTTTTTAGGAAGGAATAAGAATAACAAGTAAAGAAGAGTAATAGTTTTAAATAGAAAAGAATCATAGAATTTTATTTGATATAATACTTTATAAAAATTTGAAATTGTTGAATAATTTTAAATATTATTTTAAAAGAACATATACGTATTGCATATTTTGATAAGACATGTAGTATGACATTATATCGGAATGAAATAAATAGTTATAATCAATAATTGTTATTATATTACAAAGTTATATCAGTTTATACATTAATTAATATTTGAGTAATACTGATAGTAAATGTAATACATACTAGTACATTATAATATAAATAGCAGTAAGACTTAAGTGAAGTAGCATTTTAATTATTAAAGTCTGTTTATTTACATATATGCTACATGAATGATATTTCACATAAAACCTTTTCTTGTATTAATTGATGACAAATGATGTTTATTAAAATTTAAAGTCATAAACTTAATTAAATGTTATTGATAGAACATTTAAAAAATGTATAAATTATCTATTTATGATTATGGAAATAGTAACAGTGTAAAAATCTTGTATTATTATTTTTCTTATTTTTGTTTTATTTTCTTTAGTTCCATTTGTAATGTAAATAGTGTAAATAAGTTATTTGTTAAAGTTGATGTAAATAAATTTGTTAAGTTGTTTAAAAGTGTGTCGAATTCATTATTTTACACCACAGCATTTGACAACAGATAATTTGAATGTACATAATATTTGCACAATATGAATTTATTATTTTATTATTTGAGAAAGAAACACAATATTTTCTTAATATAATTTATAGAAATTGATTGACATTAACATATAATATTACAATGGTCACAAAGTAATTATAATGCACAATATAAGAGTATAATATTATTTATTGCCACAGATTGTTAAATTATAAGATTTTAGTATATTTTAAAATTAAGATACTATATGGAAATGAAAGACATGTATATGATTTACTTATTTTCTTAATGATTAATAGTATAATAAAATAGATAAGATTAAGCTATACACTAAAGATTATTATTGTTAGTTATTGTTATTAGAATAAGTTAGGTGTATTTAGGTTTGATATTAAATCCCTTATCATTCCTATCTGCACGAATTATTATTACTTTAAGATAATTAGAAGAACCTGAGATTATTTAATTATATTTCCTTAACAAAAGATTGAGATTTATTTATCTATTATTATTAAAGATAGTTCATTTATAAAAGTCATAAGAGTGCTGTAGAGTTAGTAATGAGATAATAAAGAGGTAATAGTATTCTTATGCCATTGAGACAGTGTCTTGGAAAGACATTGGTTCAATGTAAATTCAATTACCAATTGTAACTTCACTTCACAGTCTCATGATTTTAGTAAATACTTATTTAATTAGTACATAATATTGAACTATATTAATTTTTGATAAGTTATAATAAATCTGATAAGATATAGTATTATAAAAAATATATTAAAGATAGTTATACATATTTTAGCTGAGCATAATGATTTAATTGAGCTAGTCATATTTTAAATAATATCATATATCGAGAAGTGAGGGTACAATATATATATATATACACACACACACAATAGAATTACTAATCATCAGACAAGCACAGATTTTTGTTAATTAAATGCAGAAGAAAGAATATATTTTTGTGTTATATAGCTTGTTACAAAAAAGTTAAAATATACATTCTTGAATTACATGTTGAGACTGAATGAAAGTGTTTCAGGCAAAAGACAAATGGTTCTTAATAATATCCTGTCAGGTAATCGGATGTAAAAGTTAAAACTATTATTACTCCAGAAGCCAGCTACAAATCATGGACCACAACAGTTTTTGTGATCCTGGAAGGAATTAATTCTTGAATCTGATTCTGATGAGAATGGTCTCGTAGAGTTCATGACATGGAAGTAAAAAGCCCTGAAAAATTAACTCGAGAGAGAGAACAAATTGGCAAAGAAGATATAATAATCATCCTCCTGGAATCCATGCCATTTCTCTCCTTCTAGATACCAAAAGCAGGGTAGGGTGCCCCATAGGTGATCAAAACATTATTTTTGCAATCCTTCAGGTTAATCACGCAGTAGATGTGGTGATAAGTAAATAACTATAATCAGCGTATTTTATTAACTTTGTAATGTCAACGTAATTACAAGTTCTAAATATATATTTTTATTAAGTGCAAATGAGTATATGTGAATACTTAATGAAAGGCTTTAACCGTTGGCACTGCACTCTCTGAATATATTTTAACACTAAAAGGACCTTGCCAAATCTTGACACAAGATTACGACTTTATAAAGATAAGAACAGCCGTCTTATCTTTAATCTAACTTTCTAATTAAATAGGCGAATCAGAAGCATCTTGATTTGAGAGCGTGAAGCTGTTTTCTTCACTGTTTAAGTCCACTATTTTTTTTACATATATATATACAACTTTAATTAGCTTATAGATTTCTAAGAATAAAGATCTTAAAAACTACTTTGTTGTAAATCGCAAGAATTCACGAATGTTAGTTTATAAAAGAAATAGTGGACTTAAACAGTGAAGAAATCAACAGCTTCACGCTCTCAAATCAAGATGCTTCAGATTCGTCTATTTAATTAGAAAGTTAGGTTAAAGATAAGACAACTACTCTTAACTTTGTAAAGTCGTAAGATTGTGTCAAGATTTGGCGAGGTCCCTCTAGCGTTCAAATATATTCAGAGAGTGCGGTGCCAAAGGTTAAAGCCTTTCCTTAAGTATTTGCAAGTTTTATAACTAATGAACTTCTTAATTAAATATAGTTATATTAACATGTTATATTTTTTAAATTTAGTTTTAATACAAAGCTTACTTAAAACATTAAGAATTTTCTGTGGTTCAACTTTTGTGATGGCAACGATATCTTATTAGCATTCTGTAAATCTAGAAATCAAGAAGATGAAGTTCTTGGTTTTTTTTTAATCATTTCAAATTAGAAAACCCAGTATTGACCCTTTGTTTCATATTTAGATCTTCATTGTGGATCTACCTGTACACTTATATAAAAGTCACTACTATAAAGGTGGGCCAAAAAGTTTGAGCTGGTGCACATTCTTGTTCAAGTCCAGTGTTCATATTAAATGTCTCATTTTATACTAGCAATAATAAAGCTTCCTTTTATATCATTATGTTAGAGTCAACTTTGATGGACAATAGCTATTTTCAAATAATCGCTCACATACTTTTTAATTACCTAAGTCAAATGCAGTGGCAAAGTAGATAAAAACAGTAAATAAATCACACCTTTATTCACTATACTTTTTCATACATTTGCTTGATAATAAAATGTTTGTGATTTGTTAAAATCACGCTGAGTCTATGATAATCGCTAAATGAGAGTAATAATCGAATGACCATTGCTCAGCAGTTCAAAAAAAGTGCAAGTGACAGACAACCATAATTTATGGACCTTGAGCTCAAGAATTTACTGCTGTATCCCTGCAACAAATGACACAGAACTGTGATGTTCAGTCATCTACGATTAAAAACAACCTATTCAACAAAGTATGTAGTGGGATAACAATGATATTCTACAATAATTATCGCAGCCTTTTCTATTCCGTTGTTTTTAAAAATTGTAATAATAAAGGCATCTTTAAAATTAGACAGCATATATTTATGGGTCCATATAGTCCTAGAAAATTCCAGTAGTTCAGAAGCTAACCTATTGCCATCACATTTTAAAATTTCTCCAAATGTTTCATCAAGACCTGGGCCATTCCATTTTTATAATTTTCCAGAAATATATAATTTTATTAAGATTTATAACGTCATCTAAAACTAAGTGAATAGAGTAGATATAGCAATAAGAAAGGTCATTTTTGTTCCGTGTGACCAAAGTCCTTATCTCTCAGATTAAAATAATATCTATAGTGTATATAAAAGAATTCTATCTACCGATTTAATAGAAATTTTATCATCATTCAGCTTCGTGTCTTACTTTCATTCATCAGGAAAAAGATCTAAAGTGATGATGATCATAAATGTCTCCCATCTTTTTAGGAATTTTAATCCTCCAGTCATTAAGTTTGTTGATCACTGTTTTAAATCCGTGTATTGCTTATGAACCTGTACGTTCATATTGTTAATCCGCCAAGTGGAGAAATGTGACCATTTGAGTTGAGTAAAACTTTAACATTTGTTTCAGTTTCCAATTAGGTATGAGATTTTTTCTTAGGTAACTAATCATTCATTGTAGATCAGTAAATGGGTATCTTTAGCCTGGAGGTAAAATATAGAATAACAATCAATCTTACTACTCTGCTACTGGCAAGCCTTATGACTAATGCTGTCTCATATTCTTTTGTTTTGTCTGGAGAAGGACTTTAATCTTGAAATGAACTAATATAAGTCTGTTTTATTTTCTAAACTTGTATATTTTATACGAGTATTAAATAATGATATCAAAAGTGAATTATGATTGCAATATGTTTGAAATCATTGGGTTTTTTTGAACAATTTTTCCAAACGCAATTGACTCTCTTGACTCGAGGTTTTGACTTAATGTATTATTTACTCGTGCTTCAATGAGTTTTGTGCTTTAACTATCTCTATGATCCCCTACCCCCTCAAATAAAAAAAGTCATTATTATGTGCATAAAATTAATGAAAAATTATTTTTTGGAACTATGAATGCCGTCATGAAGAGAACGCTATTAGTTGCGGATTAATCACGTTCTCAAATTTTATTAATCACGCTTCAAGTACTTTACTATTTGCGTTTTGTGATAACATAAAACATCACCAATGAGTGCTATACTAAAGTATATATCCAAGAGCAATTCTCTTCAGATTCATCCATTTAAGGTTTGAGTAATCAATGGACACCAAATGGTATTACACTAAAATATCCCCATTATGAGATCAAGTTTTGGCTTTAATTTATTTAATGGGCACAAGAAAACTAAGAATAGAAATGAGTCTCAGTATTTTAGATATTACAGAATTATATTATCTAGTGTCCATTAATTATTAAAACTTACAGTATACGATTCTGGAGTAGGATAAAGAGAATTGGGCTTGGAGGTGTGTGATCTTGTTACTGTTATATATATATATATTTGATTTTATTTTTCTAATTTTATTGACCAATCAAAAGCACTTATTGTTTTATATCTTAGTTTAATATTTATCACATAATAGGCTTAACATTTATTTTTTGCTATTACAGTTTTTTATACATCATTATGAGAAGTTTAATTATTAATACTATGATATTTTTTTTGTCTAGATATGTAGAAAAACAAGGACAAGATTATAATTATCTCTTTAATCCATGTAAGCCATTTATAAATGGGAGCGACACAACCTTTGAATGCTTTCAAAAGGTTTTTGTAAGTAATTTTAGTTTCATTTATTTTAAGAAAAGTCGAAATTAAATATTATGTATAATTATATATATATGAATATGTAACTATAATAGCCAAATATTCAAAATAATTTATTTGCCCATAATTTTGCAATATATTATAACGTTTTCCGTTTTGCTAGGTCTCTACACGCTGATATAAACTGCGCACGAGTTGATCAAGTTAAGTCGAAAAGAAGAAAGTTGTATTTCTATTTCTAAAAAAACATAACTATATTTCCTGATCAAACTCGGCCTATTAATTGTTGAGAATTATGCTATTGATGAGATCAGCTTTTAATTTATTCAATATGGGCGCCAGGTCCTTTTATTCTAAAGAGATCGCTGAAATCTGTCGCCAGCACATCTCGCAAATAAAAAAAAAAAAACTTTTAAACTAATCGGTATTGCGTCATACCGTAATGAGAATTATTTTTTTAAAATATTATTATTCCTGGAATTTATTAAACACATTGGCAAAGGTAAATTATATATTTAAACATCACTAAAATAATATTAATAAATTCAATAATAATTAATAACTATTATTAATAACGCACAATGAAAAATATTGATAAAAGTAAAATCTCTTTTATTCCAACAAACTAAAAATATTTGTAAGTTAAATTACGAATTAACTAAACTGGATAGAACATGAATCAATTTATAAAAAACAGTTGGATAAAGTAATTTAATAATGTTCACTTATTACAATTCATTTCCAAGATCTTGTATAAAATTATTTAAACAAAAGTCTCTTTAATAAGAAAATTAATGTCTATATCGGGATTATTTTAAGACTTGTTTGTAAACGCTTAATTTTGTCACAATCAGGAATAAGTAGTCTTACCGGTAAGTTTTAGTGAATTCACGCTGGTTGTAGATAACTATGCATAGTTTTTCGGGGTTAAAATGAGCTCACGGCCTTTGATTAGGTGCTGGTTCCATAGGCTAGTCGCGTAACTTCTCTGGTGTCCATCTGTAACGATGACAGCTAAAGCTCCGGTCTACTCTCGTATGAAGAACTTTTTCATCGTAGAGTGGTCTGGATTCTTTAATCCAAAACCAACCAAAAGAATATCAGGCAAAACCAAGACGTTCCTCCAACCGAATCCCTCCTTTTTATACTAGAGGTCCAGTTTTCAGACTTCTGCGCATATCTTTTGTTTGTCAAAATATACGTTGATAATCTTATATATTCTTTATAAAATTTATGTTACAAAGTCTTTATTTTTTTCAGCATAATTCTGCCATCTTTAATTAGTTGAAATATTTCTACTTTCTCTTATCTAGATTGGTAATATGTGTCTTTTGTTCTCTCCAATTCTAACTTTTATTTCTAATTACATTAAAAAAATACGGAAGAATAATTTAACTTTCATTGTACGTTTTTTTTTTTTTTTTTAAAAAAAAAATTAGTCAAAAAAAAATCTAAATTTACTTTTATTTTTTTAGCTTTTACCAAATGCCAATATTTTTGCAACGTATATAAATAAACGTTGCAATATATATATATATAAATTAAATAATCAATCTAACAAAGATTGAAATAAACGACTAATGATAACTATATTTTAATACTTATAGAACTGGCTTTCGTCTATATTTAAATCTTCTCAAGATATTTAATTATACAAATCACATGCTTAATCAAATTATATCCACTCCATCTATTGGACATTATTTACAGTAAATTATACTTTAAATCCTATACTCTTACATTATAATCAAATAAATAAATAAATTTAACAAATTTTCAACATCTACATATATATATATATAATTTACAATATATAATTAATACATTCAAATATCAGCCTTTTTTAAGCTAATTGTGCATACGCTTTGCGAGTGTTAATAATAAATGAATACTTTCTCACCAATACAAGATATAGTATTTATGCAGGAATAAAAGGAATCCTCTTATTCCTATGACTCAAATGCTTATATATGAGCAAATCTGAAGTACTGGCAAGTAAAGCATGAGGATGGAACCGTCACTTTAAATTACTATGTACGATGTCTGAATGAATGACGTGGGTGAAATTGTCTAGAATTTACTAAACGTCTTTCCAACTGAAACTTAATCATATGTAAATAAGCATTTATTTTATATAGCGTATGTTTACAATTGTATACATTCAAATATCAGCCTTTTTTAAGCTAATTGTGCATACGCTTTGCGAGTGTTAATAATAAATGAATACTTTCTCACCAATACAAGATATAGTATTTATGCAGGAATAAAAGGAATCCTCTTATTCCTATGACTCAAATGCTTATATATGAGCAAATCTGAAGTACTGGCAAGTAAAGCGTGAGGATGGAACCATCACTTTAAATTACTATATACGATGTCTGAATGAATGATGTGGGTGAAATAATTTACATTAATTTCCTATATATTCCAACTATTTAACAAAGCCCACTTTCCTTGCATTTTTGCTGGACTTTTAATTATATTTACACATCCAAATTTCCTGAATATATAATGTTTCATGATATATCGGTAATCTTTTACATATTTTATAGTCTTTATATTTTCGTCACATTTCATTTTATGCCCTGTATCTAAATAATGTAAATATGGTTCTGATCTCATATGTTTGCATTTGATTAAAAAAAGAGGTGTATGCATAGAAATTAGAGATGGAAAATGATTACGTGGAAATAGGTTATCAAAGGAAGGAAATTGAAAGGATTTTTGATAATAAAATAGATAGAGAAAATGGTAATAGTAGGAATAAGTATAAAGATAATAAATGGATGTCTATTTCATATTCAGAAAAAAGTATATAAAAGATTACTGAAAGAAAAATTACCAATAATGTAAAAGTAGCTTGGAGAAATAATAAATGTTTGGGTACGTTATATAATGCAAAAAAGTTAAGTGATGTTAATAGGAAGGCGGGGTTGGTTTATAAAATTGGCTATGAAAATCGCAATAAAGTATATATAGGACAGATAGGAAGAATAGCAATTGAGAGAGATAAGGAACATGATAGAACTATTAATAAAAAAAGATATGAGATCGGACCATACTTACATTATTTATGTACAGAACACAAAATGAAATGTGAACAAAATATAAAGTCTATTATAAATTATGTAAAAGATTATCTTAAGAAAATATATTATGAAACGTTATATATTCAGGAAAATTTGGATAAATATGTAAATACAGTTAAAGATACAGCAAAATTGGGAGGAAAGTGGGTTTTCTTAAATAGTTGGAAGATATAAGAAATTAATGTAAACAGTATTTATAAAAATAAAATATTTGTAATTTATATATATATATTTTTGAATTATTTAATTATATATTCTAGCACGTGTGCGACGCAACTGTTCCCAAAAGCTATAAAGTGGTATTACAAAATAGATAGTTGCGCCGCACACGTGCTAGAATATATATATTTCCCCAAAGTAAAAAAATTATTTGACTTGATTATATATTGTAAATTTTATATAGACGTAGATACTAAATATTTGTTACATTTATTTATTTATTTGATTATAATGATAAGTATAGGATTTAAAGTACAGTTTAGTGTAAATAATGTCCAATAAATAGAGTGGATATAATTGATTGTTCATGTGATTTGTATAATTAAATATCTTGAGACCGTCTAAATGTAGATGCAAGCCAGCTCAATAAATATTAAAAGGTAGTTACCATTAGTTGTTTATATCAATCTTTGTTAGATTAATTATTTAATATGAATATGTGTGTGAGTGTGCTTTTATGAGGAACTTTTGGGGTGCCCTTTGCATTGGGCTATGTAAAGACTATTTTAGTTTTTTATCATATGGATGTATTAAATTTGCTGAAACATTTCTAACATCGGCTAAAATAAAGAAAAGGTTTGTTATATGTATTTATTTTTATTAAATGTAGCTGAGCGCACTTTAAAAGTTTGGAAACCATATTCATGCTCAGCTACGTTTAATAAAAATAAATACGTATAATAAATCTTTTTATTAGTCAACATTAAAAATGTTTTGGCCAATTTATTACAAACGAGAACAAAAAAGATAACGAATTTTACATACACATATGGATAGATATAGGAGAAAGTTTAAGTTTTCTGACCTTAAAATTAAATATGTGATGCGTCATTGTCTGTACCGTTATAATGTTTATATAGTAAATTCTCAATCCATCGCTTTTCACAGTATGGTTTTTTTCCGTTTTCATTATTAGCTTTCTTTTAAAAATGGAATTTACATTTGACTTACTTTCTCTCACATATAAATCTTTCATGTTTTAGAGATCATTTAAAGTGTAAAGTTTATTCAAAGCAAATAAATATCAAAAAAATTTTTTTTTTTTATAAAATCAAAATTATTATTGTTATAAGTTACACATGATCACTATTTCATACTAGCACAATTGTTTATAAACAAGGCAAAACTCTCTCCATACAGTAGTGCCACCCTGTGCTAAACAGAGTAATCAATGGATGCCAGAAGGCTTCTAATGCAACCCTCCAGCAATTAGATCCCAAGATCTAGGTGCAGTGCTCTCAGATCCAAGGCTCCTCACTGACGATGGTCACAAGCCAGAAACTAATCTTGGGATATTGGATGAGTAGGCATTAGATAGGGATTTTATGCACAAGCCTTCTGGCATCCATTGATTACTCTGTTTAGCACAGGGTGGCACTACTGTATGGAGAGAGTTTTGTCTTGTTTATAATAAGTTACAGATAAAATTGTTTATATTAAAAAAAATCTTACATATTCACCATAATCAATATTAATCCTAATATTTTAAATATATATAATTAATGTGATAGTAAAATTGTATATGGTATATACACACACCATCTATGAGTCAATGTCTGTGGTACATAATGTCATAGTTTATCTACTACCAGAACATTTTAATGGACTTGCAGATCTAAATCAAGAAATGTGACAATGTATTTTTTATCTTTGTGGATCATCTTCAGTGCTCATGTTGCCATCACAAAATCTTGCAAAACTATTGAGAATATTCTTACAACTCATGGCTTCACTATCATACATAATTTGAATCATTTTAAATGTTTCATTAGTAAGTTTGCTCACTTTAAAATAAAGTTAACGTTAGTGCATTGTTAAGACACAAGACATGCCGTCATTTTTTCTGCTATAATTCACAATACAGCTATGCTACTGTGTTAAAATTTTTGTGGCAAATAGCTAGGCTGTGTGATTATGTAGTAGATGTGTCCATTCGAAGATATTGCTGCAAGCAGCTTGGAGAGAGAAAACCAATCACCTTTTCACTGTCACACGCTGCGTATGCATACACATTTTACTCAATAGTTGGGGAATATTTTGAATTATAATATCCAACTGTATTTAAAGTAAACAATTAAGATGCATTCTAAACATATAGAATTTCAGTGAAGATAATCTTTAGTTTTTATCTGTTTTTAATAAGATTTTATTCTTTTTTTATGTACCTTACTATTTATTTTATCATTTTTCAGTCTTTTAAAAAGAGTATTGATTGAGAGTTTTCAGTTATGTTTTTTTCGGAATAGTGAAAAGAATGCTAAAAATGGATTTAATGCAAGAATTACACCATGCATACTTTAAGAGTATCTTCATGGTAATTTGATAGCAAGTGATATGATGTACTTAAATTCTGGATAAAAGACTTAACAGACTATAAGCACTCGACATGTTATCATTACTTGGATTCCAGAAATAAATTCGTCTAAATAAATTATATAAATTCTTTTTAAAGTTATTTATTAATAACCGTAAGATATGGTATGATTACTTGGGTCAACAGATGGCAAATAATAATGTCATGAATAATCAGTAAACACAGAGGCAAAACTCTTCATATAGTAGCTTCACCCAATGCAAGCACGAGTAATCAATAGATGCAAGAAGGCTGCATAAAATCCTCACCTAATGCCTATTTATCTAATATCCCCAGACTAGTGTAGCTTGTGACTTTCATCAGTGAGAAGCCTTAGATCTCAGATTTTGGACTCAAAGTTCTATAGTTAACAAAAAAGATAACAGGTCGTTGCTGGAAGGTTGCATTAAATCCTAAAGTCTATATGCGGCGGTCTCAGATCCAAGTCTCCTTGCTGCTTAAAGCCACAAGCTAGAAACTAGGGTCATTGGATGAGTAGGCACCAGATGGGATCTTTAGCGCAAGCCTTCTTGCATCCATTGATTACTCTGGCTTGCACTGAGTGGTGCTACTGCATGGGGAGTTTTGCCTCTGTATTAATAGCTTGTGTAAGCATAAAGAATGGTGATCATGTGAATAATCAGTAAACAATGTGCTAGCTATCAATAATACCATTTTCTAGAATAAGATGGTGGCTTATTAGAGGTTATGTATTGTTTCCAATACTGACTTTTCTCTCACCCGCTTCTTCCTATTGTCTTCAGTCACTTAAGTTAGTGCAGGGCCCAGTCATCTTGAGTTTCTCATTGTTAGTTATCTCGCTGCACTAACTGATAGTTCAAGTGTATTTATACAATCACGTATCTATTCTTTAACTACATTCACAATAATTTTTTGACTCTAACTCCCTCTTTTGTCATTTTTTAGCTTAAGCCCTTGAGAATTAAGAATACAATTCTGAATGGCAAGCTTAGTAGGTTGGCAGTTGTTGGGTGTGATCTTTATTCAAGGCAGTATAATCACTAATTAATTATATTGGAACTGAATTTAGGGCAGGAATTTCAGCTTGGCAAAGATGGTATGTTTAGGCATTCCTTTTTAAAGATTTTCCTGTCTATTACAAAAATGGGACCTAAAAAAGACATTTAAAAATTACCTACATCACACAACTTGGCTCTATATTGTCACACGTAGAAGACTACTCATTAATGTGATAGCGAGAGTAATAATTATAATATCAGTAGTTATGATAGACTGGTGGTAGTATTTCATACTAAAGATAAATATTACAAATCTTATTTTTTTAAAAATAAATGTATTTGGAATCTGCAAACTTTACTTCATACAAATTCAAGACCAGAATGGAGGCTAGTACTGGTGGATAAGGAACTGTCAAGATTTAAGATTCAGTGAAATTATTCTTTGTGAAACTCATCTTCCAAAGGAAGGAAGTTTAATAGAATAGATGGATGTCTATGAGCTTCTTTGGAAGAGCAAATCAATCGGTGAACGCATGGTATCGGATTTGCTATGAAATCTAATCTAGCATATTCTATTTCTGGGATTATTTTGATATCTCATTGAAAGGCTGTGTTAAAACTTGACTTACTTAATAGCACCTATGTTCATTTTATGTTCCAATGTTAGGATCAGAGATTTCTTTCTGTATAATATTGTTACAGCAAATAGCATTTAAATATCTTTTTTATTTTTATTTTGTGAAAGATAAGATTTTTGCGTATCACATAGATTGACTATCACAAACACAGAAAAATTACTGTAAAAGATCATAAACACATCTACGTGAAATCAATAGCATTTAATAAATTTTATTTCAAGTAGAAGTCAAAGTTCACATTATGTGAGGGCTTACATTGGACACATCATTGATTTGGAAGATTAAAATGGATAATTTCATTACAAAATAGATATTATTCCAATCATATTCACAAGAAAGTTGATGTTTGTTCTTTGTAAGAATCTACTATACATACTAAATTTCAACGGCTATTAAACGCTAAAATTGATAATTTACATCTTCAGGGTTGTCATATTACTGGAGTATGGAATTCCTTTAAGGAATGTGTTACGGATACAAATAAATCTGTTCTTGGGTTGATTAAAAAGAAGAATCCTGACTGGTTTTTTAACAATGATATTATGAATTTGATTTAAATGAGACAGCATTTTCTGTTTAGCATTATAATAAATTAATTGTGGAGCTTCATAATAAATATTGAGAACTGAAGGCAGAAGTTCGATATCTAATAAAAAGACTTTAAAATGATTGGTGGATTAAAACTAAAAAGAAGATGCAAATATTCACTGATTATGGCCATTCTAGATCTATTTTGATGCCTTGAAAGCAATATATGGATCTGAGAAATGGTATCATAATCTTATTAAATCTGGCCATGGTACTCTCATATATGATGACAACAGGCGTAAAGAGTATTTTGATCATCTTTTGAATAATGATGCAAAAATTGAGATGATGACTTTTAATGATATGTCCATTTTATCTATTCATTTAGATTTGAACAAAGATATCCAGATTAATAAAATCAAAATAGTTCTTTGTAATCATAAAAATGGAACCAATCCCGAGAGAAATATTAAAATACGGTGATGATAGGTTACGTTCTAAATATTGTAATTTTTTAAGAATTGAATGTACGCATGAAGTTATGCTGTCTGATCTTAAGGATACTTCCATTGTTCCAATTTTTAAAAATAGAATAGACAACTTTACAGTAATTATCTGTCGTTATTATCCACAATAGTAAAAGTACTTTCAAGGACTTTGTTGAGTAGGTTGCTTCCAGTCATAGATGAATAATTACCCAGAGAACCAGAATTGTTTTTAAAGAATCAAAAAACATAGACATGGGTTTTGTTTATCATGCAAAAGCAAGAAAATGGTCAGGATCAAAAGAATGATTTATATATTAGTTTACTGTTTAAAATGAATTGTTTGTCCACCAAAGTTTACTCACATTATACTGGTTATTGCATGGTAGAATGAGAGGAAGTGTCATTACTATAAATTTAAATATGAGGCATTTTAAATGAAATCTAATATATAAAAACAAGTATGTGTTTTGATTCTAATAATTTTTATGACAATGGTCTTGGAACAGTTATACGGCAGTTTTATGAATTAAGAATCTAGATGCATTACAGGTTTAATGGGAGAATTTTTAAGTTTAATCAATTAAAAACAAAAACATGAACTAAATCTTTTGGATTTTTGTCTCAATTCAAAATTAGTCTACAGGATGTTCTAATGTTTTGAATACAATGTATTAAGACTTTGGTTTAATAACTAATGCTTAAAAAAAAACGAATCCTTTATCAGTCAGTGATGGAAGAAAAAATTTCAACAACTTTAGCTTGAATGGTTATTTATTTGAGAATTTAAGCCAATTTAAATATCTTGATAGCTTTTTAAATAGGAAGATGGACTTCAATGTTGAAGTGAAGCACATGCAATTGCTTTTAACAAATTAAGTTATGGGATATTTCATTGCAGTAAAATAACTACTGCAACTAAATTAATTGTATACAGAGCTGTCCTTTTATGTAAAATTATTGTATGGATGTAAGACTTGGACTTCCTATCAATACAATATAAAGGCATTAGAAAAATTTTAAAGAATGATTCATAAAATTCTAAAAATACTGAGGCAAGATTGTAAGAAATCAATATGTCCTTCAGCATGCGCGTATAATACTAAGGAGCCCTGTACTGCAAAGGCCATCTTTGTTAGGTTAGGTATCTGAAGTAAGTGAACAATGCTTCTTAAATATTTTATAATGAATGTGAGTATGGTTTTTGTGGAATTTAGACTATGTTATAAACATCCCAATGGTATTCTAACGAAGGGTAATGTTAATTGTTTTTGATGGAAAGCTACAATTACTTCTGTCATTTAAGTCTTTCAGAAAGTAATGTTTATTGCAGAAAAGAACCAACATTTATTCTATATGTGGACATACTTGTGATTTATAGATTGGTTTCTATAATGTTTGCAAAACTCTTATCTAGTATATTATTATCATCTTTATATATGTATATTTTCTCTTGGACTTAGAATGACCATTCTTGTTTATGGCTGATTACTGATGATGATGATTAATGATTAAATAAGTAAATATCTTAATCTGCCACAATAGTTTAGATGTTCGAGTTTATACTATTTATGAGCTGAAATTAATATTTGTATAGAGATTTTCACAGACATATTCCAGAAGGTAATTCGTTTGATCATATAAGCACTGATATATTTTTTAAAAAAATTATCGTAATAAAATATAGTTCTTTTCACTAGTGAAGAGAATATCGATACAAACATAGCACCCAGGATATATCTTTTAGTTCATATTTTTGTATCTCACTTCATAATGAAATAGCTTTTAAAGACATACTAAATAAAATTATTTTTTGACTTTATCACTAGGGTTCCCCCCCCCCCCCCATTTGTACTATATCCTTCTTATATCGATTATTTTTCTTTTTTTAATTTAATGAGATTGTTTTGACCATCTGTTATGCTAAAACAGAACTTGATGCTATTTCTTGTCTTACATTTAAAATGTACATTTATATCAGTAATTCACTTCTCACCATTCTAGATGTAAGCATGAGTAATCAACGAATTCCAGTTGGCAGTGCTAATCATAGGCTGGATTAGTTTCTGGTTATTTTGGTCCCTTCAGCAGTGAAAAGTGCTGAATTGCAAATAGTTATCTATCAGCTGACTTTTACTTCTATCCTACTGTTCAAGGGTATATCTTGAAAATATTCTAATACTCTTTAAGTTTTGAAACTAAACTGATCTGCTTGTCTAGTGATCTGACATTAAATAAGCAACTATATATTTTAATGACCTCACTTGTAAGCTAAATGAAGGCATCCTTAATCTTTTAACAAACATTGATGTATATCAAAACAAAGCATCACACAATTCCCGAAGCATTACTTCCCTCTGCTACACCCATCTATGGTAGTTTGACTAATAATGCTCACCAGATGGATAGTACTAAGAACAAACCCAAACTTATTCTTGGCAGTCAGTTTTCATGAAGAACAAAGATAGCAAATATCCATTCAATTGCTTTTTCATTTTAATTATTGGGTCCAAACTATTGATTTGAAAATATTCATACATTTTAAAAATTTTTTGAAAGATTACTATTGCCCGCAGTTAGCTTATATACTAGAAAGTGTTAAAATATACAATTTTCGACATAGCAACTATATAATTATGGAAGCCAATTGGTTTGAATTCAAAATCTTAAGAATATTTGAATACTTTCTAGTCATTAGATTGGGTTAGCTCAATAAAAATAAAAGGTGGCTTCTATGCAGATATTGGAAATCCAATATTTTTCATTCCACAAAGGTTAATCATCAGAAGGTAGTTCAGAGATGTGGTGGTTAGCACTATTCATTCATTACTTAAGTTTACCCTAGATGACTCTGCAGTAGGCGATTATAAAATACTATTTATTTTTTTCTTACATTACTATTACTATTTTAAAAGTTTTTATAAAAATCATACTGTAAACAGCTAACAGGTTTCAACCTGCTATCTATAGAACAGTGTGAAATAATAATATCTCAAATTAATGAGTACTTAAAGATTTTATCATTTAGTCATAAAATACAAATAATTTCTAGTCTTATCATATTTCGATTTATTTTGTAATCTAATAAAAGGGGAAATGAGAAACTGGCTGCAAATAAAACCATCCCTCATTGGTTGGTTAAAGACTGGTAAGAGTTAGTTTTATCTTGAAATTAACTTTTTTTTTCATCTTTTATCAAATTTAAATGAAATGAAGAGCACATATATTCCCATAACAATTATGATAATATTCATTTATGTATACATATTTTAGGTTTGCCAAGTAGCTTCCAACAATAAGTTTAATTACAATTTAGGTAATCAATCAGGCAAATTTGTCCAAAGAGGTGATGAATTATTTCTCACATACAATACAAGGTAAGTAATTGAAATAAATCTACATAAATATTATTAGACTGTTGTGAACAGTACATGTGTAACACAATTGCATGTAAAAATACGCACACACACACAAACTATATATGCTATTATTGTTTCAAATAACATCTTCAAAATTCTGTATGTGATTAATAATTAATTTCTTTTAAAAAAAATCAAAATGAATCTATAACAAAAATAATGTCTTTGGTCTTAATTTTTTAAATATTTTTAAGAATTATCAATCTATCATTCAATTATTTCAACTTACTTCTGTATTATATAATGTGATGTGATGTACTGTAGCTTCTTTTTAAATGAAGTCGAGAATCTCGCAGCAATTACGCCCAGAGAAAACTGTTAGCTACTTAATTTTCCATTCCCCAGTCTAAGTTTTACCATATTCTGGTCCATCCCATTTCCACAACATATTTGTCAACTCTATGGCCTTTATATCTAAATCCCCCTTATCTTTTCCCAAACCCAGCATAAAAACCAATAATCCACCTTTCTGTATAATCATTTTTTTCATATTTATTCTTCAATAACTTCATTATATGTGCCCTTTCTATTTTCAAGTATTTACATTCAATTAATAGATGCCTAATATTTTCTATTCCTTCCTTACATAATTTACAGACTAAATCACCTGTATTTTTCCATTTACATGTATATTCTCTTGTTGCTAAAGATCCTGTTTGAGCATTAAACAATAAACTACTTTCCTTACTATTATCATATATTAACTCGCACCTAATATTCTGTTTATTTCTATATATATTTAAACTCTTTTTACTCTCCATACTAGTTCTCCATCTCTCTAACTCCGTATTCTTTATTAATAAATCTATTCTTTTATCCCATTCCTTACCACTATAGCATTCGACAATCCTAACACAATCATCCCATCTTTTATATAAATATACTGATATAAATTCTTTATCCAAATCTTTTGCATACCGCATTACCTTTCTCACCCATCTTGTTGCCTGCCCTTTACTCATAACCCAATTAAATACAATTCTGTCATAGCGTCATCTATTGTAATCTTGAGTAATCAGAGATAATTACTCTTATTTATAATATGACTACTACCGTAGTTTTGTATGCATTAGTAGAATAAAATAATATAATGCAATATGTAGCAATTTTTTACATTTACTTATTATTTAAATGAAATGTAATGCATGAGTTATCAACAGCAATATTAAGACTGATATCATCTCCAGGATGTGTTCCTGGCTAAAATATTATAAATTTATGACGCAGTTTTTGGTTTTTTTATGAATTGACATGAATGCCTAACTACTATGTATCGATTATTAATTTAGCACAATAAAAGATGAGGCACACAAGCGTCTTTAATTATTTCTTATCCATTAACATTAATTTAAACAATTAGAATTGATAGAATATTTATAAACTTATATACTATTTAATACATTCACTGAGTCAAAAGTCTCTATACGGTAACGCTACTCAGTGCAAGTCAGAGTAATCAACGAATGCAGGAAAGTTTGTGCATAAAATTTTCGCTGCTAGTATTATAGATAAAGACACGTTCGATGGCGCTGTTTTCTCGCTAAAACTATAAAATATGAACATTCCCAGGCCGTTGATTTTAATTATTTTGATGTGTTTTTTGTAATGCGAAAATAAAAAAATCGCCTTTTTTAAATATTTTTTATTAACATATACAAATTAAATGATAACAGTAAATGTAAAATAAAATCAACAAATTACAATTTGATTTGTGTTTTTTATTTTGCTTTATTAGAAAAAACAATTTTCTATCTGATATTTTTTTACTGGGGTTACGGCTTTTTTTTTTTGTTGTTGTTGTTTAAAAACTCATAATCGGAATAAAAAGTAAAATTTCTTAGTTTTCCTTTTAAATTTTAATTTTTACAGACAAATATATTATTGTGTTACCGCTATTTTTTACTTTTTTAGTCTTCGTTTTACATTTTTATTTTTTACAGACAAACAGATATTACCGTTATTTTTTACTTCAAATAGAATGACAACAAAAAGTAAAAGTAGGGTTAGGTTTAGGGTTAGGTTTAGGGTTAGTTTTAGGTTTAGGTTAGGGTTCTGTTGTTTGTAATGCTAAAATAAAAAATATCAACATCGTACTTTTTGTAAATACTTATTTTTTATTAACATATATAAAATAAATGATAACAATAAACGTAAAATATATTCAACAAAGTATAACAGTAGTCAGAGAAAAGAAAGAAAGTAAAAGTTTTTAAACAACAACAAATATATATATAAAATGTCTTCTTTACTTATTAACCATGTTTATAATATATGCTTTTTATGAAATTTAAAAAAAGAGTGTAGAATTATACTTTTCTTACTGGATATTTTTGTGTTTCCGCTATTTTTTACTTCAAAAATAAGCACACGGTAGAATATTGTTTGTCTCGTGGAATGTTACGAACAGTACGTTACTTGACGTGTTACCTAATTTCAACTCACTTTACACATATATCTTGTCAATATTTTCCCACTTAAAACTTCAATACAGTACAGTGTAAAAAGTCTGATAATTATTACTTAAGAAAATCTGAACATTTCAATACTTTAAAAAAAAAAAAATTCAATCAAAACAACATTTCCATCCAATTCAAATACACACACCCTCTCACCAAGCCGTAACAATTTTATAAACTGTGCGAATTTTCCAAATTTATTTGCTGCGATGCGACATACATGCTGTACTGCGATGCGACATAGCGGCCTGCAATCTGTAGCACAACAAAAAAGTTGTATTATAGAAAATGCGGGTTCGAACATGTCGGCCGCGGAAACGGCATTTTTATGTGTTTTAGCATTAAAACGGCGCAATAGAGCCGCGTCTTTAGCTATAAGACTAGAACCAAATTTTCTATCTAGTGCCTACTCTTCCAATATCTCCAGACTACTTTCTAGCTTGTGGCCTTTTTGCACCCATTGATTACTCTGGCTTGCACTGAGTGGCGCTACTGTATGAAGAGTTTTGTCTCTGTGAAAAATAGCTTGTATTAGCATAAAGAATGGTGATCATGTGATGTTTGATGGTTAATATTTAGTACATGTAATCATAATACATTAGATTACAAGTGAAAACATTTAGTGTAATGTGAACTAGTTACAAATAGAGCTCTAAAGCATACAAAAATAGTAATGTAAGGCATACCTACATCCCCCCTTTGTTCATCTTCATTGGGGATTCTATTAGGTAATGACTGGAGGGTTGAAGTCCACTAAGCTTCCAGATGTATGTTGATGTCAAAAGAAAACATAAGCTAATTAGCTTACAGATATAATACACTTTTAAGAAATCTTCTACTTTTTCATTATTGGTCAGTTCATAATTGCCTGTTCAATCCATTTTTGTTTATTTGTTTATGTCTTCTTTAACACTTCCTGTTTTGACATACACAAACAGTACTATCCCTTCCTACTCCTGAGAAACTCTGCAGGTTGTTTATTTTATTTTTCTCTGGAGTGACAAATATAGTCCTTTAGATAGGCTGGGGGTTGATGATGACGTTGACTTCTCTTGATACTCGGACATTCTGTAGCACTTAGTTGTTGTTCCATTCATTGCATTATGTTCTTCGGATTTAGTATCAGTAATGGTACGAGTCTCTGCACAGTATTGTTGGGTAGTTTTTCCGGTTTTGCTTGAATTTTCACAACTTTCAGCCCAGTTTTTTTTTAATGTGATTTACATGGCGTCTGTAGGTTACTCTTGTAGGAATTTGAACTTCTATGATGTGGTTTGAAATTACTTTCTTTATTTGGTCCTCAATCCACAATTTTCGTATTATCTCTTATCTTCATCTTTTCTCTCCACAAGTCTGTATCGTCTCTCATTTCTGCCATTGTAAAATCTAATTTACCTATAAGACTTTCATCTTTCAACCATTTATCAATTCTAGTATTAAAGTCTTCCATAATAATTTTAAAATGATTGTTCTGATCAAAAGTATTTTGTATAATCATAAAAAATTATTTTTTTCATCATATTAACTTGTCATGGTATAAATTTGAATTGTCTGCATTTGATATCTTCTATTAATTTGAATAATTAATCTTCGCACTCTGACTGATATACCATCAATCTCAACAATGTTGTTCTTTTACTTTTTATTCATAATGAACACCACTCAGCTTATTTTCCCAATATTTACGTCTTTGTATTAAAGTGTATGTTTATTTTTTTAAGTCAAATGTCTCTTCACCTTTTTCTCTAATTTTATGAAATCCAATAACATCCCATTTAATATAAGACTGTTCTTCTAATTCATGCAATCTTCTTTCACTTGAAAGTGATTTACAGTTGTACGTACCTAAATAAAAGTTCATAATCTAATAATATGCAGGTTATCCATCACTCCCCTGTTTTTAACCATCAGTCATTGCCTTAATTGATGACTTTACAGCCTCCATGGAATAAAGGCTGTAATTTAATTTTGTCTGTCATGATTGTAAATATCATTCTACCTTTCCAGAAAACAACTGATATTTACGTTAAAATTGAGAAGATAGATCATGGTGTTTTTTGATCGTAAACTCAGTGTTATAAAGGCAAGAAACTCCCATGTTTGCTGATGCATGATAATGAGCAGCCTATTCATGTTTGTTTATTATATAAATAATCTTTATTAGCGATTTATATGTAATCATGTGATAAGAAAAAAAATCATTCCGACGTGCTATTCATATAAATTTTGATTGCACTTATCCATCAATATTCGCCTATGCCTTTCAAACATCTATTGACGGGTGAGTGCAAGAAAAATTAATAGCAATAGCACATGTCTGAATGTTTTGGTTTTCTCCCACATGATTACATATAAATTTCTAATAAAAAATTAATTACAGATATTCAAAATTAAGATAATTCAAGCTCATGGGTAATTAAAAATGAGATAGTGTCTCATCCTATAATGTATAGAATTAAATTTGTACAAATATTTTGTCGTTTGAATTATCAGGCTCACAATAGAATCAAGTCCTGAATTAAGCATGGTCAATAAATATTGGTTTGTCATAATAAGCTGTTATATATAGAGCTTGCAAACAAGCTCTTAAACAAGCTTTGCAGAATATCCCCAACTCCAGACTGGATGTTCTGCAAAGCTTGTTTAAGAGCTTATTTGCGAGCTCTATATGTAACATTTGTAATACAAGCTTGTTAAATTAGGTCATGTGACATCTGACTTGATTTTTTTTTTTTGTAATAATAATAAGCTCTAAACATAGATGATTCACGATTCACCTAGGCTTGTAAAATATCTATTGACAAGCATATTAAAAATTACATATTATTATTAATGTGTTTATTATATATATATTTTATTCATTTTAGTACAAGAAATACTTCAGTTTCTTTAAAATGCTCATCATCAACAAAATTAACAACATTTATAGAGACACCACCCAAAAATTATGTAAGTATTTGATATTTAATTGATATTATGCTAGAATATTTCAAATATTATTTTCTCTTTATTCTTTTCTAGAACAATCTGCTGAAAGTTTGAATAATCAATGGATATCAAATGGTATGGTGCTTTGATATCCCATATACAGGCTGGTTTCTGACTTTTGCCTTCATTAATGAGATCATAAAGTTCAAAGTTGTAACTAGTGCATATATGCATTGAGCTGTGAATTTCAAAACAACTCTAAGGTTTTGAACCCAAGCTTATTCATTTTCATATTTATATAGTATAATGGGATGGAGATTTGGGTGAAGGTGGGGTAAAAATGGGGTGGATGGAACATTCATCATCACGGCCACCATTTAAGTAATTTTATATGTTAAGGAGAGAATGCGATCATGAGAAATCTCAGAAATCAATCCAGTTAACTCCTTAGATCAATTATAAGTATAATTATAAATTCACCAGCATTATAAAGTAAAAGTAAGTACTAGTAATAATGATTATTCATCATCATGAATGATCAACAATCAATATAAATCAACAGTCAATCTTGTGACTGGATTTGAAATGGGTCTACTGTAGACCAGGCTAACTATTGAGCCTTTTCCAGCTTGGGGCATTTATTTAAACATAATTTGGATGCACAAACTAAGTGCTCATCCATCAGAGCACATAATAATCAAACAATAATGCTGGGACATTAAAACATGCTGATCATCATCAATACTCTGGCCACTTAGTACCATTAATGTACTGGCCAACTATAAACTTAGATTCTAATAAAACTAAAATAAAATGTAATGCATGGACTTTGAAGAATATAATCCTCACACCAAAACCAGGACAATGTCATACTGGAATGCCCCTTTAATATATCTGACTTATGTACGAATCTAGCTCAGAGAACATAAGCTCTATAACTGTTACTGTGACCAAGAGATAATGATGCAATACAATTTTAACAATTCAATTCAAGTTTATTAACAACAATAAAAAAATAAATGAAATTAAGGTCTCTAGAATAAGACTATACACTTATAAGCTTTCTGATTTTAATTAATATACATAAATAAATAAAAAATTATCACTTTGTGACTTACATGATTGCTATAAAAAAATTCAAATTACTATTGTGATTTAGATATATGTTCCATATAGGCATACAGATATGAGTTTTACTATTACATGAATATATTTCAATTGACATTTAATAAAATTACAAATGGTTAAAACCTACATATAAGTGTCCATCTGACACACATTGATACATGTGCACATAGATTTATGGCATTGTAATTTCTAGACATATTTGAATCATATGGTTAAAATTTTACATATGTGTATGCACGTGTATATGTGCACACTGATGCTTACATACTTTAATTTGATACAATACAACTATTAATAATTATTTTCACAATTATTATTTGTTGAAAATATATAAATTTCATTCTTTATTTTATAGTAAGTTCTACTCTTTATCGATTAGTTTCTTTTAAATAAGCAAAATTATTTGTATTTCAAGTTTGTATTTGTAAATGTCATTTTTTTTAAAGGAATTACTAAAGCAATTTTTTTTAAAATTTATATCTCAAATCATCTATGGATACTTGTTTATTTTATGTTCCTGGTTAAAATGTCATTTTAAGGAATATTAAAATAAAATAACTTACTGTATATACATGTGATGCATTTATCTGTGGTTCTCTGCACGTATAGATAAATAACAACATATGTATACCAGTTTCTTCATCAAGCTTTCTCTTGGTGAGCTTGGTTTTGGTGATTGTCATTATCGACATAGGCATTGGGAAAGTTATAATCAGGTAATTTGTTGACTTTGATCGGTGATCTCCCTTCTGTCCAGGCCAGCAATCTATTTTTGTCCACATTTGTGTGGGCTAATTGATCTATTAGAAGTGATCCTGTCTTCCTGTGAATCAAAACTCCTCTGTGGTGCTATAAACTACTGCGGGATCTACTGTCTCGAATTCAGCTATTCATATTATCTATCTGTATAACTCTGGAAACCAAACAACTCTGCTAACTGTGCCAACTCCCTGCTACAACTACAAATTAAAATATTATTAGCCAAGACTATTCTAATCTCTTTATCAACTCTTTTTATAAGAAAGGTTGTGTGAGGGGATAAAAACACATTGTTTTTAATTAAAAACTGCTTTTTGCTTATATTGATTAAAAACAATTTTAATCAAGTATAATCTACAAAGATTTTTTTAAAAATAGATAAAAGAAACGAATACAAGCATTAATTAAAAGATTTTCAAAAATAGATAATATAAAAATTTAGAATTATCACATGTGCTTGGTTTTTTTTTTAATATCAAAATCAGAATAATAATAATGCAATATTAATATTTATTTAGACTTTGTTTTAAATGTTTTATTTTATAATAAATTTTATTTTAAATCCAAGATTATTTAACCCTTTATAGTTGTTATTATTCCAGGAAGGTAGAAAATATCTACTAAAATTTTTGTCTGTGTTTGTTTCTGCTTTCCCTTTCAACTTTATATATATATTTGCGCACACACACTACATTATTGTGTGCCATATAACAGAACTGTTATAATAGATTTGGCCCTATGTAAGTTTCTATATATTTTAGAGACCCGCTTTTGTGTCAACTGTAGAAACCTTGCTATTCTTTCGTTATGAAGATTGGCATCAATAACATCATCACATGACTGTCTCTTAAACCTACTTAACCTTCGAGTTGTTTGATACATCCAATTACATTGAATAACATGAAAGACTAAAAGACACTTGTTAGATTCATAGGTGCACTAGTTCCAGCTTTGAATAATATTCTTTACTAGCAATAGCGAAAACTAGAAATTCATCTGAAATATGAAGATTATAACACTATATCATCTATTGTCTAGTGATTAATCGGAATTACCAGTAGATGCTTGTAGAGTAGAATGAAAAGAATTGTTCTTGGAAGTATGTGAGATCATGTTAGCATTAACCTTCTAGCCAAACAAACAGTAAAAGAGGACTAAAAGTTAGCATAAAACCGAGGTCTCTAAAATATATAGAAACCTGACTTGATATTAGATCTACAATATTTTTGTAATGACTCTACTTATATATTTGTATACTTTCATCTTGGAAAAAAAACTGAATAGGCAAAACTGTCGGCCATCTTGAAAGTTTAAATATACTAAAATATCACATTGCTATCACATTATGATTGTATTCATAGAAGAATGGGTTGATATTTTTTTTCATATTAATAGCATTTAATAATGACTAAACTGATTGTAATATGTGCATATATTTAGAATAATATTTTAATTTTATTTTTTGAATTTAAAAAAAAAATCCACGCATAAAAGTATTGCATTGAGAACAGTATTTGTCAGTGATAGATATAAAAAAATGACAGTTTGGTAAATAGTTGATCTATATTTTTATAACATTTATTTTAATGGCACTGAAGTCAGGACTAAGAAAGTTAATGGATAGATGTGGGGAAATGATATTGTATAACATGGATTAAAAGTTCACTGTATATCTATTTTGTTGACAATGTAAATCTTGAAAATCGACCAAAGATATAAGCATGTAAATATATACTCTGTTGTACTCCTTTTCTATAATAGTGCCCAGTCATTGTGAGCCTCTCATGGCGTTGGATATCTTATATTAATTACGACAATGAGATTGTGTGTTTGAGCAACAACATTTTTGTTTGTTAACTACATGCACAACATTTCTGGCTCCAATCCACTTTGGCAGGGATGGATTAAATGGGCTGGGAGTCTTTAGTTGTGAATTTACTGAGGCAGTACAATCATTAATGAATCAATTTGGAACTAGATATAAGTGAGACAGAAGTTTCAGCTGGCAAAAATTATATATATAGGCACTCCTATTTAGGATCTCTTTGCTGACCACGAAAATGGAAGGACCTAGAAATCTAAAATTGGCTTATCTCACATTATCTGGCCATGCCTATAGGATTATTCATTGTGGCGGTAGAAATAATATCAATAGTAATGGCAAAGGAGGAGGCAGTGGTAGTATTAACGATGAAGATTATAAATCTTTTTCTAAATATAGGTGTGGTGAAATGTGAAAATCTTACTTGATACAAAGTCTTTAAGATGAGAATAGACTAGTGATTAAGAAAATGCCAAGATTTAATATAGATATAGCTGCTTTTAGTGAAACTTGATCTCTCAGAGAAAAGAAGTTTAATAGACTAAATGCTGTAAAGTTTAATTTAGTATAAATATAATTTGTCCAAACTTCAAACACTTTTTAGCAAAACTCTTTATTTGTACATACAAAGACACCTACGTTTCGACTAACCTGCAGTCTTCTTCCTGTCTGAACCTACCCTGACACCTCTCTGAGGAGTGCCAAAGCATGAAACCATGGTCAGGGATTTGGGGAGGGGTTCCTGACAGAGATATTTTAAGTGCTGGCTCTGGCTAACCATTTATCATAAAGCTTGTAGAGGAATTGGCAATCCTCACTGTTTATAACTTACAAGCTTAAGAGATAGGGTCATGTGATCTATGAATTGATCTGTGACTTTTATTTTTTCTAAAAAGAGTGTTTTATAGTAAACTGAGTCATGGTTTTTATGGGGAGACAGAGAGTCTTTGTATATTCTAAGGATTATCCCAAAGACATGCTAAAGAAGTGCAATGTCAATTGTTCTCATTGGGAAGATATGGCAGGGAATAGAAATCAATAGAGAGCTACAACAAGACATGGCTTTAGCATTTCAAAATGAAAAGTTTTCTGCTGAAGAAAGTAAAAAGTAGCATTATAAAATATCAAACATACAGAAAAATCAACTACCATGTTCCATCACATGATCATTTCTTACGCTTACACAAGCTGTTTACACAGAGGCTAAACTCTCCATACAGTGGCACCACCAGTGCAAGCCCGAGTAATCAATGGATGCAAGGTTCTTCACTGATGAATGCCACAAGTTGGAAACTAGTCAGGATATTGGATGAGTAGGCACTAGATAAGGATCTTGGGTACAAACCTTGCATCCATTGATTACTCTGACTTGGTGGTGCTACTGTATGGAGGGTTTAGCCTCTGTGTACTATGTTCCATATACGTATATATTTGTGGTTCACATATTGGCTTGTATAGTCATTGCAAAACTCATTTCTAGAGCAGGTTGTTTTTCTATCTTTATTCTTTCTTTCCTTTTTATTTTGGAGTTGGAATAGCTTAACATGTTTATATGTGACTATTTATTATTATTACTGTTTTTCTGTGGTTTTTTGAAGACACCTTCGCTATGCTGTTGGCATCAATTTAAAGACTGATGTACCTTTTATAAATTATTATATTAATTAACACAAACATATATATATATACGAGTCAGAGTTTGAAGCATATTTGATATTATGTAATGGCTAATTTTCTAAAAGGTGACATATGACATATAAAGTTCATAGTACAAATTTCAATGAAACTCCTTTTGTCAGTTGTGACATGCTTTTAGATATGACTAATCACAGCCAGAATCTTATTTTAAAACATTCTGCTTATATATACACATACCTGTTTTTAATATATGTATGTAATCACATGATAACAATGATAAGGTTATCCAAGTCATGAATCTTCAGTTTGCTGTCAAGGCTAGGTTCATCTTTTATTTATGAACCTTGCCTTAATAAAAGGTTGAAGATTCATGGTGTAGATAAACTTGTGGCTGTCATCATGTGATTATCACTTATAAAATGATCTAACTTGCAGAAAAATCAAGTTTTTTATCTAAGTATATGGGTATATTTTTTCAGCAACTCACTCTTGAATCTCCTGCTGTTTGCTTTAAGGAAGAAGAACCTTCTGGATTATCGCTTGGATCTGTTTTGCTGATTTTGTAAGTTGTTTGGTTAATGTTATATATTGGCTATTGTAATAAAAATAATGAATTATAACGGTGATAATAATATTTTATAAATAACCATAATAAATGACAGAAGTACTTTCAGTTAATTTCTAAACCTTCTTCAATTAACATATCCTATTTCTATTTATCAAAATTGTCTTCTTAATTTTTCTTTTATTATAGTTTTTCTCCTCATGAAGATATCTTAGTATTTTCAGATCAAAATTAAAAATAAATACGTTTTCTCATGATCAAAGAAAATAAATACTGTTAATAAATCATTATTGTACATATTTTTTATACACTTATATAACGATTTGATGCTCTTAATCTTTTCTCAAGACTATACCTCGATTTATTTATATATGAAGTATTGCATTTCCATAAAATTTGATAAACCGTATTACTTTTTTGTTTAAAAAGTATAAAGGAATTATTTTCCAATCTATTAACATTAGGTGAAACACAAAATGACACATTATATAAATCACGTGACTTAATTTAATAAGCTTTTATTACAAATGTTATATAATGAGCATGACAATAGGTCTTTAATAAGTTTTTCAGAACATTCCTGTCCCCGACTGTTTTCTAGCTCTTGATCTGGTATTTTAAATCTAATGCTTACTCTCACTGATGAAATCCAGTGCTAGAAACTGGTCTGGATATTGTTCTGAAAAGCTTGTTAAGACTTGTTGTCATGCTCACCATACAACATATATAAATCACTATATGTTATAACCCTAGTAGTAGCAGTGTACATGTTACATAAAATTTCAAGAATAATGTATGTGTGCATGCACTTATGCATACATTTATTTGATGGGGATGAAGAATATACAATAAATAAAACGGTATTTTGAGATATTTAGTTTAACTTATTCCAAATCATGTTGAAAATAAAATCATATTGATTTTGATACAAAAAAGTATGGTGATTTCGAATAAAGGGAAAAGAAATATAAATTAACATTTTTTCAAATTATGAATACAATAAGAAATGTTGACAAAGGATTTTTTTTTTGTAATACATAAACAAAAGAAGACAAACAGATATTTCTTCCTTTTAGTAAATAATACTAGAGAATATTTTTCTTTGGGTCCAAGATGAGTCATCATTAGGGTAGGTGTGCTGTAGATAACAAGAAGATAAGCTACACTATGGTACAACTGGTAGATAATGGGAGAGACAGAAAAAATAGTTATTCAACAGTCACCTTCATTCCAGTGAGGATTAATGAAATTCTATACCACAAAATATACGGAAAAAGCAGTGGAAATGTACTGTGCCGAGAAGAATTTGCCTTGCTGCTAATTGGAATTACAAACTTATAAGAGAAGCTACGAATGTGGTTTTATTACATTAGGAAATCTTTTAACATGAGAGGCTCAGCAAAAAACTAGTAGCAAGATGATTAAAAACCCTAAGCATACTGCCCAGTTCCATAAATGAAGCCTATGAGAAATTATAGTGCCAACTCTTATAATCCCAGAAAAGGAAAAGACTGGATTACGCAGCTAGATTGCCGAAAAGTTACATGCAGTTGATACATAATACATTAATACAAAGCTAATCTACTTATCTAAGATGTGAAGAGAAGTAAGATATGTTTCAATTTATGAAAAGACCAAATGTAATTGTGAAGAACAAAATATATCTAAAACTTAGGAGGGATGATGTTAAAGATTGGTGAAAGATAAGATATTAAAAGATTAAGCTATTTCTTTATATAATATGGAAAAAGACTTCAAATTCATGAAGATTAAAATAAATTCAATATTATGTAAGAGTATCCTCTATTTGATCTGTAAGTTACCATCGTAAACTTAAATTGAAAATAATTTAAAGGATAAGTTGTATTTCACTTCATATATATATATATGTATTATATAATGAGCGTGTCAATAGCTCTTAACAGCTTTTCAGAATATCCCTATCCTCATACCGGTTTCTAGCTTTTGGCTTTCCTCAGCAAGCTTATTAAATTAAGTCATATCATATATGACTTAAATTCCTTGCAATATATATACGTGTACATGTCAGTGGAGTTATTAAAAGTAAGGACTGAAATAAATGAACTGTTTGTTGAATAAAAATATCTTGACAGTTATTATATTTGTACATGAAGTTGATCAATGGGATGAAACTAAATATCTGCATTTGTTTATTGGAAACAGATTTAATATTATATGATTGACTTTTTTAAATTATTGAATGGGAAAACTAAATATATGAATTTGTTGGTTGGAACTAATAGATTATTCTATGATTGACTGTGAAATTACTAAATGAAGAGAGAATAAATTATATGAACTCTTTATTATAATCGTCTTAATAATTTTATGCAAAATGGGAGATTTTCCGTTGAAATTTACTTCATCGAGCTACAATCAAACTACTTACACTTTGAATATCCTAACACCTCACTGATGAAGCTAGATGCAGAAACCGATCTGGGGTTGAGGGTGTTCTCAAAGCTTGTTAAGAATTTGTTTTGCGAACTCTATATATAAAATAATTGGTTAGTTATCTTCTTGGAAGATCATGCAATGTTGAAGCATTAGAAGCGACATAATGGATTTTGAACTACAACAGTTAATCTTTTGAGTTAAGATCAAAGCAATTAAATTTCAACTATCTTGAGATTTTTTGTAATAAATTTTTCATTCTTGAACTTGATTGTTTTCAGAATTGATCCTATTTATCGTAATCTCATATTTACGTTCTTTTCTTTACTATATTAACTGGTTTGTTGTTAATCATCCCATCCTGTGGAGATCAGGTACATTTTACAAAGATCAGTAACATTATATGTTTCTGCTATAATTTTCTGTGATGTAAATACTATGATTTTTTTTTTTATAAAGGAATAGAAAGGCTAGCCAATTTTTCTTTATGACTAAAAAAAAAAATCTTGAAACGTGTAGACTAGTCATCTCCAACATTTATGACGTATCTACTTATACTAAAACTACTTGAAATAAATCTAATCCAATACACCCCAAATTCGACAGTAAAAAAGTATTTTATATCACTATACTCAAGAGCCATCTACATAAATATGAGCAAATAACAAATAATAGACGACAGTGCCAAACTGATTAGTTTTTGGTATTGGTCTTCCCCAGCACAGTTCTGCATAATAATTATCTGGGACCGTTTGGAAATAGCGTATGCATTAGTAATGTAAGATAGGTTGTTGCTACTCGTAAAGATAGAAAAATCATTGTTATTACTTTGTTTTCATTAATTATATAGTCATCATAAATACGAATTCATATTCTAGTATTTAAAAGTCCATAAATAAATTGTAACTTATATGTAGCATTGTTAATATAAATCTATTCATAGAAAGTGGATTATTTTTGGATTTATTTGATTCTTTGGGAATCTGACTTGTAAATTATCATAGTAAAATTTTTGAATCTGGTTGATCCGTGAATAGGTTAATAACTTATAAAAACATATTACAATTTATGGACGATACTATCTAATTTTTAAAAATCCAGAGCTGTCTTTGGTTAGTCATCTTAGACCATAAGAATTGATTTTTAGAGTGTGCAAAATAACGTTTTTTTTTTAAATGTTAGGATAATAGAAAATATATGAAAGGTTATTGAAATTGTTCTCTCAGTAATAAGGGAAGTTAAAAGAAGTGGACGTGTGAAATTAAAGTAGAAACCGATCGAGTTTCTTTTTTTAATTCTATGTTTTTCATTGATGATTTTAATGATAGCAGCATACGCAAGTCTTAGCGCTTGCATCTAGAATGTATTGATAAGTTTAATATTGCGCAGAGCATAAGGAAAAAAAAATTGTTGGGCACACTGTTATGGAAGTTGTTGTAGTCTGATTTTTTTTTTGCAAAGTATTAAGCATTTCTGATTTAATAACATGACCAAAAAAAATACAGATATTTTTATGTGTCAATGGAATAAGTTATGTGAATCAAGAAATCACATATATAAACACTTTAAAATTTTGATTTCATGGTCAAAGTTATGCTAATGCATATTAATATGCAATCAATCATTATTTTCAACTATTATCAATTCAGTACAGATCTCTCCAAATTTAAGCCAGTTTCTCCTATGTCCAGTTTCTCCTCGTCACACCAGCAAACTTATTTATTTCATCTATCCATCTCATTCATCTCTTAATAGGTCTTTTACAATCTTTTTAAATCAATACAAAATAATAAATAAAACAAAGCAATAAAATCACCATGTTTTCAGCTTACACTGTTTTCCAAAAGCAAAGCCTATTCTTATTGGTGCTTTTAAATTTCTATCTAGTGTTGTCCTATCCATATCCTTAGATTGGTTTCTGATTTAACTAAATGCAAAACTACCCACTGATAAAAGGCTGTTACCAGAAACAATAGTTGGCAAATTTGGATTATTATGAATAGACCTTGCCGTGAGTTCTGTTTGACGTGGATACTTTTGAGTCCTTAATAAATAGACGCCATAAACTTTTAAAACAATACACTAGTAAATACAGATAATTAATAAATGCAACCATTGTGTCATTGCAGATTTTTTATTGCCTCATCCGCTTATTTATTTGGAGGAATAACCTGTCTTTATTGTGTTCGAGGAGCAAGAGGAATAGAACTGATCCCTAATTATGAATTTTGGATGGATTTTCCCCTGTTAGTGAGAGTAAGTATTAAAAGATTATTATCGTAATGTTTTTATTATCATAATATGTAGTTGAAAGCATTAATGGTAATGAAGCTTGACATTAGTGCCCTCTAACTTCATAGATAGTTTTGTGAACATTGATTTTGTTAATGGACACTAGATGACTAATGCCATGGGAGTAATAGTATCTTTTAACAAATTCAGTGCTCATTTGGCTATTAGTGAACAGAGGACACCGATATAGCTTTAAAATATCTGTGGATGTTTGATTTTTGGAAGAAATTCACACACTGTATGAATGAAAATATAGGATGAAGATGATTAATTGAAGTATATGTTAAATTTCAAAACAAAAAAGATGTAATGGTGAGAAAAAGTTATAGAAATCTCAAAAATTACATTGGAAAATGAGAGCAGAAATTAAATATTATGATGATTAACATTAACAGTTATCTTAACCCTACTCATGAGTCATCTGGTATAAGCTTGAATAATCAGTGAATATTATGGTATAATGCTATAAAATCACCAGCTTCAGCCCAAATGGTTTCTGCTTTTGCCTCCATCAGTGAAGACTAGGATTCAAAACAGATATCTAGAAGCTACTTTTTACCACTTGATAGTATTCAGCCTATTAATGCGAAATTAAAAAAAAACCTATAACATTTCAAACTTAGTTAACTCATCACATAGATTTATAGATCTGACACCAGATAGTTTCTGTATATTTTTTTAAGACCTCATTTCTGTAACACATGACCTTTCACATATTTAATTATTTGATTTTAAGAATTTACATGTGATCACCATGCGATGTTGTAATCAATGTTTCAGATTGAACTTATTGAAGAGGGAATGACCTTCGAAGAAGACTAAATCATTTCCAAATTCCAATATAAGTCATAATGGTATTACTAGAAGAAGAATTGGCCTAACATTTAACATTCATTGCATCGGGACTCCTATAAAAAAAAAATATAACTAATGTAAATGTATAGATATACATAGTGTATTTGTCATTATGTATGTAGGTATCATCAGTTGGGGAGGGGGTCATTTGCAATTGCCTTCTTATTTAGATATTGAAAAATTTAAAGAAAAGAAATAGTATCAAGGAAACATCAGATGATGTATATTAAATTGCTTTGCTCAAAGGCAGATTGTATAATTTAGCAACAGAATACTATGATTAGTCTTAAATATCCTTGTCAATTTTTGTCAAAAATACATTTAAAAATGATTGGTTTGCTACACTAATTTTTCAAATTTATTCAGAGAGAAATGTTATTTTAAAGTCTGGTCCAGAAAAGCAGTATTTTTTTGTTACTGGTCGACTTTTATATTAGCCATTTCTATTGTATTCCTATATATATATATACACACACATATTTTGTAGCTCTGATGAAGATTGCTGCAAATTCGAAACTGTAGGAAAATTAAACAATCAGAACAAAATGTTGCATAGAAATAAATGTATAAGAAAGGGGATACAACTGTTTGTATTTAATAATATCGTCAGCATATAAATTAAAGAAAAAGAAAGATTATAAATATTACTTCAGCATTGTTTTTAGAAAGATGTTAGTGTCAAAACCTTGCGATAATAGACTCAAGTTTTGATGAACAGAGAGTATGGAAAGTAATATGACATAGTAGCATATATGTTTAGATTTATTTTTTTAAAAATATTGACATTAAACTATCACCGCAACATTTGTCCAAGTTTTAATGAACAAAGTGTGGAAAAGTAATAGTGTCTTAATAAGAATATATTTTACATTTAAAGTCCTTTATCATTCAATAACTCATTGTTTTATAATGTTTTAAGGTTGCCCCAAGGACTGAGTGCTCAGGGTTTTTTTTTTAAATTTATTATGATTAGTATTGTAATTATCAAAAAGTCAGAAGTAGTTATTTCCAATTTGATGTAGCTATCAGTCTCTGGAATTAAGAAATAGAATTCATACTATGATAATTTTAGAGCGCTTACTTCAATAGTTTTGATAGAAAAGTTTTTACATATAATTAGATAAGTTTTTAAAAACCTTATATCTCATTTTTGTTAAAAAATTACATAATGAATTTAAAGTATGATTTAGAACTCCGTCAAACACTAACAGAATAATTAATAACACTAAGGATAGAATAAACCTAGAATCAACTCCACAGTCAGTATCAGATTGTTTCAACATAAGTATGCATATAATAGATTGCTAAACAAAAATAAAGACAATTCTATACTTGTTGATCATCAAAAGGCAGCCAATCATGTATTTAAACCCTCCAGGACTGAGATAGTGTGTACTAAAAGAAGCGATGCCAAAAGGAAGATTAAGGAGACTTGCTTCATCGCTAGTGACATAAATGCTATAAATAGGAAAGACACATGCTTTGTGATTTCAAAAAAATAAATGGTCTGAGATGTTTTGCATAAATTTGCATGTAACGATTTGAATACATTTTAAGGCTATGAATATGGAGTAAGCAGGCTCTGAAAGCGCTTAGCCCATATTAAAATTTATAATTTTATAGTTTCGCCTTTATATGTTCAAGCGCATTGTATTAATTAAAAATAGTGAATGGTAATTTTATCACACAAATACACAGAAGCTCATAAAAATATTGTATTTATGCATAAGTTTATTTAAGGATAGATGAAATTTTTATATGTGAATTCAAAAAGTAAAAGTTTAAGATTTTGTAGGCCAAAATAACCAGGAGATACAGGGTTTGGACAAAATAACAAGAATATCTATTGTATTGGCACTACATTTTTGATATAAGATGGAAATACATAACGACATCTTTATTTTTTTTTTTACTTACTGTTGGAGATATTAAAAAGTGTCTGAAAAAAAAAATTGATATGTTTCATTAAGTTCAAAAATAAAAACTGTTGGACTTCTCTAAGTTTAACAGGATTATGTGCCTGTTGTGGATTACCTGGAGTATTGCCACAAATCTGTTCATCTATATAACATTTCAAGATTGATAAATTTCAAATGATGATGCAGTCAGTAATGATAAAGAAATGCAATATTCTAGGATCAGTTGTATGAAGGGAATATATGTGTATATTTTGATACATATCTATGTGTATTTTATATATATGTGAAATGATGGTTATGTATTTATATTATTCAAATCTTGTAGCTCTGATGAAGACTGCTGGACAGTCGAAACTGTAAGGAAAATAAAGTTTTTAAGAAAATTTGTTTGCATTGAAGTGTATATGAAAGAAGTGTTATAAGCAAGATATATCAGTTGTACTTAGAAATGAGTGTTTATTGAGAGGGAATGATTACGAATTTTTATAAAATATGTATATATAATCAACAAAGTTAGAGTGGAACAAATGGCCACAGAGATAAAACATAATATAAATGCCTGTGTCTATATAAACAATCCATTATATTGTGACAGGCACACTTCGTATGGCCAAGCATAAGATGGTATTGAGTAAGCAAATGGCCTAAAATACGTAATAAAGTCATTAAAGGGGGTGTGTATACCATCTACATAAACAAAACTAAGTCGTTATAAAATGAGAGGGGTCTGTGAATATATCATATACTCGCACACACAAGAAAAGCCAATAATTAAGGCTTATAATTTATAATTCGATGTGTTAGCATATTAGCTATAAAAGCCAACACTTTAATAACTGTTATTATGACTGCATCAAGGCGATTGTAAAAGATTTAAAATTGCTTCTTACCCGGCATGTCGCCATATTTTTTTTCATGTTCAATATGTGCACATGCTCATCTTAACAGGGTTTAGATGAACCGGTATAATATATAGAATGTTAACAGTCAAGCCACCATTTTAAAAGGACTATTCTTTGTTCTGAATGCTGTAGCATTGAGGATGAGGATTTTTTGAGCATGATGGCTGAGTCAAAGTATGTCCTATGATCATGAAATATCTTCATTTATGCCTTTTATTAACTCATGGAAAGGTTTATGACTGGTGATCATTTATAAATCGGACCTTTTCACAACCACGAAATGTAGTGATACAATGGTCATGAGTTGTTTTATCACTGCTCTGCAGACATCTATGATTGCTTTATAATATTTAAATATTTTGGGGAGAACATGTTATAACGTCGATATTATTTCTTGTCATTGTTCAAATTGTTAATGCTCCAATTTTTATGGCCAATGCAGTCAAATAATTAGATTAAAAACGTTGATTGGGAATAAATAATTGAAAGTATGCAGATGATATCGTAATTATTGGAGAACAGCAACAACATCACATGATTTCTCCTATGCTTACTACATATATATGCTTCCAAAGAGTAGTTATCTTGACTACTCTAGAACCTGCTACTGTAAGCTAGAGTAATCAATGGACATAAAGATGATATAATGCCAATATAAAATCATCTTCATTCCAAGTGGTCTCTGACTTATGACTTAGTCAGCTAAGACTGGAATTCACAGTTGAAGGTCAAAGCTAGAAACCATTTGTTCTGGAATTGAAGATTTTATAACATCATATCAACTGGTGTGTTATTCAAGCTTACAATAGATGACTCTAGTATAGAGTGATAATTGCTAAAGAAGATGAAAACTGAAATGAATATTACGGATAGTAAACAAAAACATAGAGCGATATGGAGCACACCTAAATATGGTTGATGAAAAAACAATTTTGCTTGAGAAAGAGAAAAGAAGAATCAAGGTTAATGGAACTGGATTACACAATGTTAAAAGTAATGCATATTTTAAAAATAATGTCATTAGTGAAAATAAAATTAAAAATAACTCAGAACCGAACGCCTACAAGAATTTGGGGGAAAAATAAAGACATTTAAAATACAAATCAAATTAAATGTAAATACCAATAAGACATCAACGTGATCTCAGTTTACATAATGCTGTTCAATGGCTAATTCGTTTTCTCTCGCTATGCTTATTCCATTTAGTGTAAGCTGGGATCGCGATATCAGTATTTTATAATAATATAATCCAAAGAATAGAGGCGCCTAAAGTCAATATCACATGATCATTTTAGAGGCGGTCAAAAGCCAATATGGTTGATCTGATTTCACATCTGTATGACTGTACAAGTAAATTAGCTTAGATTGAAAATATTAATGGGTTTTCCAATTTGGATGGAGGTAGCTTGATAGTAAAATAATAAGTAAAACATGGTTCGTAGAGGAAAGATGCATTAGATCTAAAAGATCCAAGTGCACTGCTTCCAGATTCAAATTCCTCACTGATAAAAGCCATAAGCGTAAATTATTCTGGGGATATCAGATAGGACAACACTGCATAGGGATTTATTAAGCATTATCATTTAGTCTCTATTGATTACTAAAGGTTAGACTAGGTGGCATAAATGTGGTGAGAGAAAACAAATACAATGTCGCGATCGTGTTCATATTTAAAAGCTTATTACATGGGTGATGATAAAATCTTCAGCAAGAATAGTGTTAACCTTTCAATGAAAATGCTATAGAAAAGTTATTGAGAATTGGTTTGGGGGCAAGTAGTTTCAAAAAAGAATTGCATAAAAGGAAAAAAAGAATTTGCGGAGAAATTTTATTGAATATTTTAGTAGTTGGGAAGTTACAATTGTCAGATGTACATGTCGAAACAGTGATGATCAGAATCTACAAATCCCAATTTTTTGATATGTAAATGATAAATAAAAAGAGAAAACCCCATAGAATGTGGACAGATGGCGTTAAACATTGATGTGCAACTTTCTCGCCTTCATAAAGCTTTCTTACAAAGATTAGATAAAACCGGAAAGAATTGGTGAACAAATAGTTAGATCATGTTTTCTGATGATAATGACAATGTAAGTATTATCAGATTTTTTTTCTGTAATCTGTATTTATTTTTTTATTTTAATTTCAAGTTCCATGTAAATAAAAAATAAAGGAATTAAGTTTTAATCAGAGGAAATATATATATTTACCGATGACCGACTGTGATAACTTTTGTAAAAAGATATTTTATTTTTAGTAACAGAACCTTCCACAGTATTCTTTGTCTACAAAAAGGGAATTTCTGATAAATTTTATTTAATTAAACTATGGTAATATTTTTAGAATGATTGTTTTTGTTTTTCCTAACCCTAGTGTAAAAATCAGTTTCAATTATTTGTTTATTCACTCATAACATAAATGGTCTGCATGATTTGATACAGAGATAAATTCTAGATCTCACTCCACGAATCACTGCCCTAGTATTCAAATACTTTCTATTAAATAAAGCTTAGTTGAGTTTGAAATTAATTTCTACGCTTAGGCAATAAATTGCTACTGTCGTGCAATAACATAATTATTGTTGGTGGCACTAGTATATGGAGAGAGTTACTAAATGTTTAGAAATTACCATTGCAGGTTAACTTCTCTACTTAAAGGCAGATGGCGCTGATATCGTAATTTATTACTGGTTGTGTTATAAAATACCAAAATATATTGAAACCTAGAATAAAATATAACCATCTTCTCAAAATTTATTACAGTTGAAGGATATTAAATGTTGGGTAACAACATATTTCAAATTGTCCTCATATTTTTTACTTGAAATTTTTTACATACTATAAAAATTGATATTTAGCATAGGTGCATATAAGGTGTAATAAATTTTATTAATGTAGAATATAAAGCTGCCTGAAATAACAGATGTACAAAGAATAAACACGCTTATATATGTACACATATTTAAAATAAAACTGAAATAGTCAATGAATGTGATTATTTTAAATTTTATAAAGACAACATTATGGACAAATTTTTTTAAGATTAAAGATTAAAATTTGACCATTTGAAGTAAATACACATATGTATACAAATGGTCTCATTCTGTTTTATTTAAAATAAATGGATTATATATAACTAATTATTTATTTATCTAGTGCAATAATTTTTAATAGTCATAAGGGAATCACACACATACCCTCTCAATACATGCGCTGTATGAATTTATAAAGCTGAGAATACTCTCACTTTCTAAACACAGGATAGAGTCTTTGATAAGATAAGAATGAATCACCTTATCTTTTTTATCTAAATGTGTATATATAGGCCAATCTTAAGTATTTAGAAATGAGAGCGCGAACATTTTAATCAATCACTTAATTCCATCCTCTAATTCTGATGTACAGTAAATTGTAAAAAAATTCACAAATGTCATTTATTAATATATAATGAATGAAATTAAAAATGATTAGGATCTTCGCATTCCCATTTCAAAATGCTTAAGATTGGCCTATATATATATTTCGGTAAAACATTAAGGTGATTCATTCTTATCTTTTTAAAGACTCTATCTTGTGTTTAGAAAGTGAGAGTATTCATCAGCTTTGTAAATTCAGACAGCACATGTGTCGAGATTCCCTTATGACTGTTACAAATGAATGAATTACTAAAATATGTTCAATTTTTCTTCAAATTGTATATTGTTTGTTGGTGAAATAAAATAGATGTTGCTGTATTTGAATTCAGGTTTAGAGAATGTTCTAGTCATATATTGAATTAACTGATACTTTGACAATTCCTTTATTTCTCTGGGATTGATCAAAGTTGTCGGTAGAAGAACTTTGTAAGTGCAATTAAATGTTCACATGTTTGGAAAGTAAAGATTCTAGTTATACTCTGACTTTTTAGGCACAATTCGTCTCATCTTCAGTCTTTCACACGATTGATAGTTGATATTGACACAATCAGATAATTATTATTTTATTCTATTTTAAATTTGAGGGGGAACTGACTTTTCACAAAATTGTACAATTGCAGTCATAGGCAAAAATCATCAAGCCACTATGTTTTTATTAATTGGCAGTGGACAAAACCTTTCAACATACTGGTAAGTATTTTTCCTAAGGTTAATGTTTATAGTATGAGCCCATTCTAATACCTGAGTCATGATTTTGTTTTCTATAGATGTTTGTATCACATTTTCAAATTTTTAACAATTGACATATTAAACAATACATTTTAGAGTTATTTGTAATTTATATAATTCACTGAATTTCTCTTTAGTTTACTGCTATAGATTTTCAGAAGTTCATTAACTTTCACCTAAATATAGAGGAATTTTTCTCTTAGACTCTGAAATTGAAAGAAGGGTATCACTTTACTTTCATGATTTCATTGATTTCTTTCTTAATTTTTGGACTACTTTCAATAATTTATTGATTTCCTTCTTAGTTTCTGGAGCTAGAAGATAGATGCCACTATTGTCATTTAAAAACTATTTTATTTGTCTTAAAATTAGCAAAGTAATTAAATTTAGATATATTTTTTGATTTGGTAAGCATAATACTTTATCTTTTTTAGGATGGAATTATATTTCTTATTGGTGGCTGCAGAACAGAAACACGATATGAACGAATATGAGGGTAAGTCGATGGTCAATAATTTTTAAAAATAAAATTATAATTTGAACATTCTGTGCAAATTAATCTTAGTTCCAAACAATATTTATTGAATGTAATTATAAAGAATTTTAAACTAATTAAAGAATCGTTATTTATATATGGGGAAGACAGAATTTATGATTAAAGTCTTCTTGTTAAAAATGTTCTCATTTGCATATTTTAATCAGATAAAGTCTGTTGGATTTAAAAAATAAGTTACCATTATCAGACTGTAATTGTGAACATATGGATGAAGACAGAATGAATGAAAAGTAGACAATTCGGAGAATGAAATGTTACGACTTCAGATGATGTTAAAATATTGAATACTTTGACATATTGCATGAATATAAAGCATTAATGGTGCATTTATCAAAGTGGAAGTGTGAATCAAAAAAAATGTCTTACTTATGCTTTGGCAAATAAAATAGAGAAATAATTTATATGAAAATTAAAGATGAATTTTACAATGATAGAAACCAGTCAGTGTAACATAAATACATCCACATTTATTTGACGATTTGTAATGCTGCCTTTTAATTGGTTACACATTGATCATTACTTTTTAAAGTATTTTGATTTCTAGTCTTACCGTAACTTTCCATTATATTCTCTTCTATACTATATCCCCCCAATAAAAGCAATCATTATTGCATTTCCTTGGAATATATTTGAAATAAACTTTATAATGTTAAACAAGATCTACTTCACCAAAGTTGAACTCGAGTTCACTTCAGAGTACTTTTTAAAGAAGTCTTTTTCCATTAATTTGCTTCACTTGCCTGATCCAACAAAGTTGTATCTTTTCTATAATATCATTATGTCTAGCAAGAATTTTATAGAGCTTTCTTAAATGAAATTTTTCTATTGCCTATAGCGCCATCTATAATCGATGCATGGGTTACGTAGCAAGTTGTTTAAACTATTTATCATAAAAGTTGTACGATACTAAGAGTCTGAATCACAAGTTATGATGTAGAATGTGGCATTGTTTTTCCTGCTATCATGAAATCTTGCAAACCATTTGGAAACATTCTTGCGACCCATGGCTCATACACAGTTTGAATCATTCCAAACATTTCAGTAGCAGCTTTGTCCAATTTGAAACAAAATTTAATGTTAGTGTTTTGCTTCATCATAGGTTACACTCACATTTCATATATAACTGGTGACCCAAATGCACTAGTGCATTAAAATTTTTGTGGCGAATAGTGAAATTAATTTAGAAATAGCAAAGCAAACAACTTAGAGATGATTGTATTTGTCTTATCACTTCAAAGGCTGATCTACAGAATGTTCTTAATGTTTTGAATACAAGCAGATTTCAGTTTTATAATTAATGGAAAAAAATATTTATGACCAAAGCCGGTAATAGGAAAAAAAGTCTTCAGCTACTTTTAACCTGGATTACTGCCCGAGAGTATAAATTGATTCAAATATTTTGGTAAATTTTTTTAAATAAGAAAACGGATGGAGATATTGAAATGCAATTTGGATTCCAATGTATGGCTCTTGCTTTAACGAGTTAAAAGTTAGTATAATTTATCATAGTGAATAAATAAGTAATTTGAATGGCTTTATTGCTCAGGAGTTTATAATAAGTGCAAGTTTTTGAAGTGCCGGAACTGGAATCAATCCATGGACCTTAAGCTCCAGAGTCTGAACTTTACCACTATACTAAATCTTGCAGGGCAAAATAATTGGTTTATCGCTCAGGAGTTCATATACTCGAAGTGTTGGAACTGGAATCGATTGATGAACTTCATGCTCCAGAGTCTGACATTGTACCACTATACTAAATCGCACAGAGCAAAATAATTGGATTATTTCTCGGGAGTTGCTTGGGAGTTCATAAAAATTTTAAGTGATTGAGGTATCGGAACTGAAAATCGATCCATAGATCTTACGCTTCAAAGTCTGACACTCTATCACTACACTACATTGCACAGGGTAAAATAATTGCTTTGTTGCCCAGGAGTTCATATGAAGTTAAAGTACCAGAAATTCCAAAACTGGAATTGATCTAAGGAACCTGCACTCTAGTCTGACATGGTTCTAAAAACATATAATATATTGCAACTAAATTAGCTATTTATAGGGCTATTATTCTGCTCTAAGATAATTAAAAACTCATGGTAATGAAATCTTTTTTGTCTTGCTAAATGGAATGATATTGAATCTGCAATAGGAAGAAACTTCTTTTTTTGGATCAGGGGCTTGAGTAATTATAACGTAATCAGGCTTGGCCACTTGATGGCGTTGTTGGCAAAACAATACAATACAATGTTCGGGGCCGCGTGATTTTTAAATCGAATCGCTGTTTTTTTTTTTGGTTATTAATTTATTAATTGCTATAACTTTTTTTTTCATGCCTTTTTATTAAAAAAGTTGTTTAATTTTTTGTATTTAGTAAACGACAGCCTTTTTTTTTATTTTTAAATCACTGTTTTTGGACAAAGCTGCTACTCTGCGATGTCTATTTAGCGATGTCTTTCGCTTAATTATTGCTTTCTACATAACAAAACAACTGTGTAGGGTTAGGGTTAGGTTTAGGGTTAGTGTTCTATTGTTTGTAATGCTAAAATAAAAAATATCAAAATCGTAACAGTAGTCGGACAAAAGAAAGAAACTCAAACTTTTTTAAACAACAACAAACACATATAAATGTCTTCTTTACTTATTAAACATGTTTATAATATGTGCTTTCTATGAAATTTACAAAAAATCATGTATATTTTTATTGGACAGCAGAAATACTCGGCTTCTGTTGTCGGCAACTGCGAAAAAGTTACGCATTCACCATCCATTTTATCAACTACATGGTATTTCACGTGAAAACGAGATTTTGCATGCGATATCGGCCGAATTCTTTTTTACCTACACTCGGCAAGCTTTTACACCTTACACATTCTCTAAACAAGGGTGTGGCCGTTTAGAAAATTACTATAAATTCATGTTTATTAAATTAATTATAAATACAAATATTGTGTAACGTAGATTGTAAAAATTTGACTAATCCAAGTAAACATACATATTTATCAAACTGTACATGAAAGACAAGTGTGTGGATTCACAATAACTGTCGCGAGGCAGAAATAGGTCATATTATTTCTGCGTTACGTCATCATAAACGGCCTTCTAATAGCTAAGACAAACATAGATGTTTTCTATAGCCGTAAGTCAGCCCTTGTAAACGGCATTTGTTAGGTGTTTTGGTGAGCCAGAACGCCATCAAGTAGCCAAGCCCGATTACGTTATAAGTACCGGGGCTTGAAATGAACACATAGTAACAGTTGTTGAACAAGTGTTTTATTGTAAATTTGAACTTTTTATTTTTGTATTTAATCAATTCAAATTAAAAATTCTATCATTAAATTAATGTCACTTCATGTTGTTTGATATATGAAGCCACTCCTAATTTCTCCTAAAAATTTCACAGTTGTGAGAATAGAAAACAAAGTTGGCGCTGCTACTCACCCTTGTTTGACACCAGTTTTCATTTCGAATCTTGTTGATCTTCTACTGATGATAATACTGTTTCCTCTCATTCTGTCATACAACAAACGTTTAATATTAATAAACTTCTAATTTTGAATATTGTCACAAACTTTTTCAATTTGAGCTAAAAGCCATGGCGATATATGCACTATTCCTTTAGTCACAACCCTTTTCTTGCATATTCCTGGCATCAAAAACCTTGTCCATAATGCATCTTGGTTCTCTAAAACAGTATGGAGTCTCTGATTCTGTACATCTATAACTGGAAGCAGCCTAGTCAATAAAATCCTTCAAAATTTTCTGTAATCAATAACAATATTTCACAATAATTACTGCAATAATTTTTTATCCCCTCTAACTTCCATAACATACTATCTTTTAAAAAAACAAACAAATAATGTATAAAGTAATAATAAATATTCTTATTATTTTTAACAATATAATCCCATGTAGAGAATATATTGAACTGGATGCTTTATCCGCTTCAACCATCGGAAAATTCAAAATTAGAATGTACAATTTTAAAAGAAATTAAGTTTTTGTATTTTATTTTTTATTTATTTATTAAGAGTATGTGCCATAAAACACATACTCAATTATAGACAGGAATGTAAAAACATTCTAATTTAAAAAGTTCTGATTGCGAAAAGTTTCTTTTTATTTTGTTGATTCTTAATATATATATGTGCTCTGTGCACAGGTAATGAAGCTATTAATAAATTGTCAAAATTTTTTACTGCCTAGCGCTTTCGGGACAGTCTACAGTCCCATATTCATGGCGAGTTATTCTGTTAATAACTGTAAAACTATGCAAATTTATGTGATGTTACGTGGACCATTTACGAGATAGGGAATAGCAGGCCTCTCTTCTGTTGATTGCCGATGGGTCAGCTGCAATGAAGTAAGCTTCCCTAACTTTACGTTTGGTGTCGGTTGTTTCAGAGCAAACGACACTGGCTGTGGTAGGTAGAAAAGCATGTCCAGAGTTTCTCTCGTGTTCGACAAAAATCGAATTATCTTCATACTTTGTTTTGGTTTTATTGTAAAGGTATCGGTGTTGAGCTACTCTGGTGGCAATGTTAGTTTTGCTTAAAAGAAGATAAGGGGAACAGATTTGTATTGATAGATGCCGATGAATATAATATTAAGATTAATACACAAATCGAAAAATTAAAATTTGTAAATCTAAATAATTTCAACAATAGGCTTAACAGAGATAGATTTATATCCAATATACTACGAATAAATCGTGACAGCGTCTTTACAAAAGCCGAATACCATCGTATATACCCGTCAACCTCTTCTCCTACTAGAATCTTCGCTAACATTAAGCTGCACAAGCCTGATAAACCTTTGAGACTTACGATTGATTTTGGCAGGGCACACTATTTCAACACGGCAGTTTTGGTCAATCGCTGGCTTATTGATATATTAGGCTTTGGCGATTACACCATTAAATCATCTTTCATGTTTGTAGGAAAAATTAAACACGTGTTTATACCAGCTAATTTTAAAATCGCATCATTTGATGTGGCAGAGCTATATGGCTCCAATGACCGTAAACAATATTGAAATAGTCAACGATAAATTGTGCCAAATTCATCATCGATTTTTTACAATGGCTTGATTTAAATATAATTGCTGTTTTCAGAGATAAGTGGTTTAGTGTGAACAACAGATGGCTGATGGGCCTCCCACTTAGTGGTATAATGGCAAGCGTTGTACTTGACCATTACGAGAAGCTAATACTACCTGCACTCTTCATGTCAACCCCACATATGATATATACGCGCTACATTGATGACATTCGTTGCTGCCCCAGAAGACATCATCTCTAACCTTCACAATAGCCTCCATAATAATACCAAGCTTACTTTTACTACTACTTGGGAAAACCAAGACAAACAGGTCAAATACCTTGACATATGTGTTAGCAAAAATATAGATAAGCTGGACTACCAAATGGTAGTCAAACCTTTGGAAGTAAGAGGCTTGACAAACTCTAATTCTTACGCGCTGCACTCACACAAACTTGCAGCCCTCTCTTCATTCATGTTTAGGAACCATAACTTGTGCAAACATGAGGCAGATAAAAGAAAAAATCTCATCAATTATATAACTGATTTAAGGAAAATAGGACACACTTATTCATCCATCAACAGAAAAGGCAACAAATTTTTCTATAAAATAAACCACAACCACAAGAAAGAAAACAAACCAAGAATCTTAATCCCATACGTTCACTCCACAGCTAAAAGCCTTATCAATCAACTATCATGTGACTTTGAAGTCGCTTTCCGTTCATCTCCCAACACCAATAGATTGATAAATAATACCAAAGACAGGATCAAACCTGAACTCACCTCTCAAGTTGTGTACAAAATTACCTGCCCCAAAGAAATTATACGGCAACATATTATGGAGAGACCAAAACTAACATTGCCACCAGAGTAGCTCAACACCGATACCTTTACAATAAAACCAAAACAAAGTATGAAGGTAATTCGATTTTTGTCGAACACGAGAGAAACTCTGGACATGCTTTTCTACCTACCACAGCCAGTGTCGTTTGCTCTGAAACAAGCGACACCAAACATAAAGTTAGGGAAGCTTACTTCATTGCGGCTGACCCATCGGCAATCAACAGAAGAGAGGCCTGCTATTCCCTATCTCGTAAATAGTCCATGTAACATCTGCACATAAATTTGCATAGTTTTACAGTTATTAACAGAATAACTCGCCATGAATATGGGACTGTAGACTGTGCAGAAAGCGCGTGGCAGTAAAAAATTTTGACAATTTATTAATAGCTTCATTACCTGTGCGCAGAGCACATATATATATTAATTTATTTAAGCGTTAATGAAGTAAAATCTTAACTATTTGTTGATTCTTATCTATTTTTAAAAAGCTGAGACTTATTTTCTCATTTATTTTTTATTTTTAATTAATTTTGAATAAGATTGCAAGAATTAGAAGAAGAACTGTCTTATATTAAATGGGACATTATTGGACTTTATGAAATTAGAAGAAAAGATGAAGAGACAATTGATTTAAAAAGTGGACATGTACTCTACTATAAAGGCACACATATTGGAAATAGAAATGGAATAGGATTCATTATAAATAAAAAGTGGAAGAATAACATTGTAAAGATTGATGGTGTATCGGACAGAATGGTAAGATTAGTTATACAACTTATTGCAGATACCAAATGCAAATAATTCAGGTTTATGCCCCACCAAGTTCTCATAGTGATGAAATAGTAGAAGATTTTTATATGGATGTACAAAAGGCTTTTGATCAGAGTAAACAACATTTTAAAATTGTTATGGGAGACTTTAATGCTAGAATCAGTAAACAAATGAAAGTACTGTAGGTAATTTTGGTTATGGTAATAGAAATGAGAGAGGGCATAGACTTGTGGAGTTTGCAGAAAAAGAAAAACTTTATATTATGAATTCTTTTTTTGAGAAAAATATGTTAAAAGGAAATGGACGTGGAAGCATCCAAATGAAGGTACAGCAGAATTGGATTATATTTTGACTAAGAGAAAATACATATTTCTAGATTGTAATGTTCTTAATAAATTTAACACAGGAAGTGATCATCAATTAGTAAGATGTAAGATATATGTTAATGCAAAACTAGAGAGACAAAAATTATTAAGAAAAACAATATTTACAGTTGATATTCCTAATCTTCAGAAACATTCTAATGAATTTAAATTAGAACTTACGAATCAGTTTCAAGTATTAGTAGATTTTGAACATGATTCAGATTTGAATGAAATTAATATAAAAATAACTGATACACTTGCAAAAACTGCAACAAAGATAGCTGGTAGAAAAAAGCAGCAATAGAGCAATAAAATTTAGAGAATTTATGAAGAAAAGAAGGAATATGAAGATATACAAAAATGATGCATTAAAAAGGATTGAATATCTCTAATTTTGTAAAATGGTGCGGAAAAAGCTGAAATGATATAAGAAAGTATAACTGTGAACTAGCAAGGAAAGCTGTAGAAGAGAATAAAAGTCTCAAGAGTCTAAAATAACATTTTAGTATTGGTAGGAAATTTATATCTGCAATAAGAAAAAAATGGAATTATTACTAAAAAGAGAGATGACATCATGAAATGGGTAGAAGTCTTCTATCAACAATTATATAGTAATAAAGAGCAAGTACCTCCTATATCTATTTCGAAACGCCCAGAATTTTAAATGAAGAAGTGAGACATGCAATTAAATGTATGAAAAAAGGAAAGGCTCCAGGTAATGATGGAATTATAATTGATATATTAAAAGCAGGTGAAGAAATAGAAAAAAATTTAGCAAAGTTATATACCAAATGTCTAAGTGATAAAGATGCACCAGATGATTGGAAGAATGCAGTATTAATATTTAAAAAAGGTGATAAAGAAAATATTAGAAATTACAGACCTATCAGCCTTTTATCAGTTTTATACAAAATTTTTATCAAGTTAATTACAACTTGTCTACAGAGAACATGCTGGATCCCCCCCCCCCCCCCCATATGTGGTTTTAGTATAGTAGATCATATCCAGGTATTGAGAGAAGTTATAAAAAGAACAAATGAATATAGATTGCCATTATGCTTTGGATTTGTAGATCATGAAAAGGCATTTGATTCTATAAACATTTCTTCAGTGATTAAAGCATTGGATCATCAAGGTATAGATCCAGGATATTGTCATATTTTAAAGAATATTATAAAAATATAACAGCAACAATTAGATTACATAACAATGCTAGTAATAATCTGCAAAACACATACAATATGCAAGTTACAGAAGCTATACACCTGAAAAATATTAATCACTCAGTTAAGGCTGAGCACTTTCAAGGATCCCACATTGAAAAGAGTGTAAGACAGAATGACCTCATATTTCCAAAACTTTTTACTGCAGTGCTGCAAGAAGTATTTTGTGGATTAAAATGGGAAGCTGAAGGAGTGAAAGAAAATGGAGATTATTTAAGTCATTTAGATTTTGCAGATGATGTAGTTGTTTTTGCAAATAATGCTTTAGAGCTGCATGAAATGTTGCAGGAGTTATTAGATGAAAGGAGGACTAAAGATAAATGTTAAAAAGACTAAAGTAATGTTTAATGGATTTTCTCAATATTACTTTTTATAAACATCACATGACACTATTTTTTATACCAAAACTTTATTCTTCATGCAGTCATCATCAGAGCTACAATATCCAAATATATAATCATAATCGTACAATTAATACATTTTATACAACTTTATATACATAATCAAACATACATCTTAACCTGATCACTATAAATAATCATTTTCTATTTTATTAGTCTACTCTTAACTAATTTTTTATTATTTTATTTTCAAATTATTCTAAATCTATTTATTATAATTTTTAAAACTTTAACTTTAAAATTCTACTGTTGAATACCTATTTTATTATCTTTTTACCTATACTTTTAATTAATTCTAACTTTTTATTATTATATTTTTTAATTATTAATTTTTTTACATTACAAATTATCTTTTTTTTATTACATTACAAAATTACTCACCTTTTAAAATCTTTCTAAAAATCAACTGATAAATTTTTCAAAAAAAATTATGCTTGCTTAACAACTCCCTCTATCATCATTTTTTTCAACTTTATTTTTTTTAAAAACCTTTTTATATTCAAACTATTAATAGTAATAATAATAATTGTAATAATAGTAACTTTATAATGTAATAAAAAAAGATAATTTGTAACATATTAATAGTTAATTAAAAATATATATAATAAAAATAAAAAAGGGTTAGAAGTAATTAAAAATATAGGTAAAAAGATAATAAAATGATAGTATAGGGTATATGAGCACAGACTTTCAGATGACCCATCACTCTCCACTCTATCTAATAACACTGATACCCTCAAGCACAAGTGGAGAGTGATGGGTCATCTGAAAGTCTGTGCTCATATACCCTATATTACATATATAGACACAGGTATATAATAATTATGCCTGTGTTTCAGTTAATAAAATGATAGGTATTTAACAGTAGAATTTTAAAGTTAAAGTTTTAAAAATTAAAATTTTAATATATAGATTTAGAATAATTTGAAAATAAAATAAGTAAAAAAATAAAATTAATTAAGAGTAGAATATTAAAATAGAAAATGATTATTTATAATGGTCACGTTAAAATGTATGATTATGTATATAAATGTGTATAAAATTTATCAATTGTATGATTATATATATGGATATTGTAGCTTTAATGATGACTGCAGGACAGTTAAACGTTTTGGTACAAAAAATAGTATTGTTGAAGTGTATAGGAAAGTTGGAAATGGTATGATATGTAAATATAGAAATCAATGCATAAAAAAAGAGGAAGAAGAAAATTGTAATACTTCCTCTCCACTTGCGCTTAATAAATAATCACAAATTTAAAAAAAGTATTCCTTATATGTATATTTTTAAGAATCTTTGGGCTTTTTTTAAACTGGGAGACATTACAAAGGACAGAAATGACAACTTATCAGAATGATTTACCAGTGTTTCTGGAACATAAATCTTATGTCTGTCTCTATAAATATATTATACCGGGTTCGAATATGTATGCTCGAAACACCGGCCTCTTAGGCAGAGAAGAACATACTCGGAGAGTATGTATGCCCAAACGATAGCTATAAAGTATATAACTAGTGTTACATTTCCAGGACATAACTTCTTCTCGACTGGTGATTTCAACACCAAGTTCAAAGTACTTTTTTGTTTCGTGTAGACACGGGAGCCAGCTATCTATTCAAGGATGAATAAATAACGCACTTTGGACAATGGCCACTAACTCAACGCCTACGCATCCACGACTAGCTCAGCTGTTTGTAATCACTAATAGATTATACATAATTAGTAGTTAAAAGAATTGATAAAAGAATTGTAAAAGAAATTTATAAAAGGAGATTGATAAAAAGAATTGACCGACAAATAGAGTTTAATTTTAAAGACAATTTATTAACTAACATTAATTTACTAAATTTAAACATCTTTATAATTTTTTAACTAATATAACATACGCACATTTTAAATTAACACATTATGATATATATCTTATGAAAGCATAAATAATATTTGACATCGATAAATTATCTCACATTCACAAACATGCACATCAATAGTTAATTTTATGCATGCTTAATAGAGTTCAAATTACTTGTCTCTGGAGGCTTTACGAATTAATGCAATGCAATGGCTATTATAGAATAAACAAAATAGGCAAATGTTTTACCTAGGATTTTGAATGTAGACGTAGAATTTTGTTTCTTTGGTTGCTGCTTTCGGTGAGGATATTTCTATTACAAATACTTCCAGCCGGCTGGGACGTTTCCTTGATGAGTTTTCTTATTATTTGCGATTATTACTATTGGAGACAATTAGATACTGATGGAGATTTCCAAGTTGTTAAGCTGACATTATTTCACAGGCAGATCTGGCTGTTTTCATCGGACATTTGGGCTGTGGAGAAACGCGTGTTCCCAAAAGCTGCTCAACACTGCATTTTTTTTTTGTTTCTGGATACAATTAACTTAACTGATTGAAATTAACTGACTCAATTGATTTGTGAACTGAACTAACTGTCCGATAAAAAAAGTCTATTTATACCTGCAACATGTTGTCCTTGTAATATCTGTTGTCGAAATTTCATTGATAATCCTTTGATAAACATGTTTTGGAAGATTGTTTAATTAGTAATAGCCATGCAAAAGTGTTTTTATATTTTAATTAATAGCCATTGCCGTGTTTTTTAATGATAATCTTCTTTAACTTTCATTTATTTATAATATTTATTACGCATACATTTATTCTATTATTGACAATCGCACATATATACGCACATATATTACTAGTTTTAAGATTTTTTCTTTAATTCGAATGAAAAGAGATTTGTATTTTTTTAAACTTTAAATTATTTATATTTTACGAATACTAATAAGAAAACTCTTTACTTCCTTTTATAAAACCTTTAGTTTAACTTTTCTAACGAAACACCCCTCTCCCCTTCTGATTAATTAATTGCAGCTTTTATTTCAAAACTAACGATAGAAAACTATTTGATTCTTATTCTTCTCGAAAACAAACTGTAATAAACTCTTCAATATTTAATTTTGTTTTTCTTTTATGAAAGATTATTTTAATAATTTTTTTAGATAAAATTATGTGCCAATATCAATATTGGTACAATATATAACTGACATCAGTGAATCATGTGAGTGAGTTACTTTTTTGTCTCTAATTAATATTCAAGGAATTGAAGTCCGCATGAATTCAAAGCAATCTTAAAAGCACAAATTCATTTTATACTTTTAAAAGAAAACTTAATAAATCTACAGTTTATCATGATTTGAAAAGGTCATAGTTTTACTTTTCATATTCATTAACCCTAAAACCCTTTGTGCTTTAGTATAGAAATAGGGTCTGACTTTGAGCATAAGGTTCTCGAATTCCAGTTCTGGTACTCAAACTCGGCACTGAAACCATTTGATTATTTATTTTTATTGATTCTGGAAATACAGCTCAAGTTTGAATCTATAGTATTTTGGTGTAACAGGAATATTGAGGTATCAAAATTAATGTGCAGTTAGTACTCCTAAAAGGGCATATGTTCTTTTTTTTACAAAGCTTTTTTATAAAATAATTTCGACTGCCTTACAGTTTTCTTCAGAGCAATAGTAAAATACAATTTTATTATACCTATTTATACACCACATAATAAATTTATTTTGATATTTTTATATAAAAATGTGACATTTTTTATATTTGTAAATAAAATAAAATGTCTATTATGGAATAAATATTGTAATAAAAATAATGGATTACATCGGTGATAATATATTTTAAAAATAACTAATAAACCATAGAAGTAGTTTAAAAAATTAACTAAAAGTATTTCTAGGGTTTATTAGAGTTATTTATAAAATGTATTATCACTGTTATAATACATTATTTTTATTAAAATATTTTAATATATATATTTAATCCATTTAATATTATTTTTTTATTATCTAACCATTAATTTTTTTGGGGATTCTTTTGATGTAATTTTTTTTTTTTGTAAAAGTTCAAATTCATTTATTAAACTAAAGATTAAGTGTATAGCACTATGTTTTTATAAACTGTAATATTAATAAGCTAATGCACATGCGCTTTGTAGATTTAACTATATAAATGAATACTCTCACTTTCCAAACACAAGATAAAGTTTTTGTGAAAAGATAGAATGAATCCATCTATCTTTTTGACCCAAACATTTACATATGGATAAATTTTAAGTATTTGGAAATGAGAGCATGAAGATGTTAATCGATCACTTTAAATTACTTTTTACCATGGCTGAATGAACGATGCATGCAAAATTTCTAGAAATTACGATACATCATTCTTATTAAATTAAACATATGTAAATAAGACATTTATTTTATTTTATAAACTAATATTAATAAGCTAATGCACATGCACTTTGTAGATTTAACTATATAAACGAATACTCTCACTTTCCAAACACAAGATAAAGTTTATAAAAACATAGCGCTATATAAAATAAATATCTTATTTATATATGTTTAATTTAATAAGAATGACTTATTGTAAATTCTAGAAATTTCACAAGCATCATTCACTCAGGCATAGTAAAAAGTAATTTAAAGTGATCGATTAACATCTTCATCTTCTCATTCCCAAATACTTAAGATTTGCCCATACGTAAATGTTTGGGTTGAAAAGATAGATGGATTCATTCTATCTTTTCACAAAGACTTTATCTTGTGTTTGGAAAGTGAGAGTATTCATTTATATAGTTAAATCTACAAAGCGCATGTGCATTAGCTTATTAATATTAAACTAAAGATTGAGGATTAAGATATGGTTTTTGTTTTGTGTCCGTTTAATAATTTGATATGTTATTTCATTGTCTTTTTATATTTAGTAGTACTCAATTTCAGTGCTGAGTGGATATTTTTATAGTGGTTAAATATTGAGTGACGAGATTCAACTGCGAATGCAATATTATAAACTATCGTTTACATTTGATATTCTGTATAAAAGGCATTTATTTTTTATTTCATCTACTTAAATAAATATGTAGAGCTGTGAATGGATGTTTGTCAATATAAAAAAATTTAAATCTAATCTTCACCTTGAGCATTCTTTTGTCATAAGGAAGATTCTAGGTATGTTTATCCTTAGAAAATTAGCATTGTACAAAATGAATCAAGACTAGGAAAAGAAAAATTAAAAGCACCAGTTCTATTAACATTTTGAATCAGGGATTTAGTAACATGCAACTGATTATGCTCTGGAAAGTTTCTTCATTTTGGCAGTTGATTACCATAAATCTAGTGTACTGCACTAAAGTGCAGCTATTATTTTCTAATTACTCTGTTTGGCACATTTATTTTGTTTTATTTACATAAATAGGTTTGAACTCAGGATTTTTCAGTTTATTTATTCTTCACTCTATCTCAAGCAACTAATACACATAATCACACACATGAAAAGATACAATCTGCAATAGACATAGTTCGTGCAGAACCAGCACTCATCAGTTGGGCCAGATTATAATCTACCACATGTATATACAGTCAGTGCTTGGTTTATATTAAGATAGCAATTACTCAAACTTTAATGATGTGTGACGTCATATGTATCGGTTATTTGAGAGAGTGGATGATGAATAGGTTGAAAAATCCTGAGTTCAAATCCCTCTATTTACATATTGCCTTAGAATAGGAATACTTATGAATAATAATGAAATATATCTTTCTTTTTAATATAGGTTTTGATATAAGATCATCACTGTATTTTAACCGTATCCCTGCAAATTTCAAGTGGAAAGAAATTACATTCTTTAAGAAACATTTTGTTTGTCCAGGAAGATGCTTGATTATTACTAATACTACTCTCATGCCTGTTGCGATTGGGAAGCACATTCACACTCATACTCAAACGGGACATTGATTGATTGTTTTGCTAATCTTTTGATCATACGTCTCTAAAATAATCAACATATAAACTCAACAAAGTATTTTTTATACAATATTTTTTTTAAAACAATTTTTTGAAAATTTACACGAAATGTTTTGTTTTTTGGGAAATGAATCTTTTTTAAAAAAGAAAATCCCATTGTTTGGAAATACTATTTTTCTTAATAATAAAGTATTTTATATACTGTTGACAATTATTTTGTTTGTTTTTTGTTATTATCTAATGGGGGGGAGGGGGGGCGGTTTCCTGAACTTCAATTTTAATTGTTACATGTAATCTTCTTATATAAATAAAAATGTAAATGTTCATTTGTTCAAAATCTTAAATCACCAAAAGTTCTTCACCGATCGCTTTGAAATTTTGACACAACGTTGCATTCGAATGCACACGTGTTTGATGTCACACCTGTGACAGGTAAAAACATGCTTTTTTAAAAAAAAACAGCGCTAGCTGTTGGACGTAAAAGCAACACATGCTATACTAAATATTTTAAGATTCCATTTCAATATTTCCGATTGCATTGTTAAATTGAGTTTTCATAGATTTCGATTTATTTTCATTTTGATTTAATTATTTCATGTGAGAGATTGCAATTCTCAATTCAATTGGTGTTTGCAGTCACCATCAACAAAGCTCAGGGCCAATCTTTAGAATTGTGTGATTTAGATCTAGACACGTATTGCTTCTCACATGAGCAGGTAAAAACATGCTTTTTTTTTTTTCTGGACGTAAAAGCAACACACGGTATATGAAATATTTTGCAATTACATTTCAATGTTTCCAATTGCATTGTTAAATTGAATTTTCATAGATTTTTATTTATTTTCATCTTGATTTAATTATTTCGTGTGAGATTGCTATTCCCAATTCAATTGGAGTTTGCAATCACCATCAACAAAGCTCAGGGCCAATCTTTAGAATTGTGTGGTTTAGATCTAGACATGGATTGCTTCTCACATGGACAATTATATGTTGCATGTTCTAGAGTTGGCAAATCAGACAATCTCTATATCTGCACAGGTAAGGGAACAACAAAAAATATTGTATACCCACAAGCATTGTGAAAATAAACATATTAGAAATGTGCACTTTCTCTTTTCCATTTAACCAGACAGCCACAGCAACGCGTGGCTGTCTAGTTTTAAATAAAAGCATAAGAATTCATAAATTAATTAATAATATTTGATTTGATCATAAACTGTATTGATAGAATTAATATTTATGCAGAAGTAACATATAACAATTAAAATTATGGTCCAAGAATAAAAATATTTTTGTTCTTTAGTGCAAAATTTCTTAATTTAAATAGAAAATTTTTAAAATGTTTTTTATATATATTATTTTTTAGTATTTGGGTTTATTTAATAAAATCAGTTAAGATTTTTGTTTTTATGAAGGCGTTTTAAAAAAGTAAGTTTTACATAAACAATCCAAAGGGAAATTAAAATTTCATCCTTCATTTCTTTCTATTTAACTAAACCATTCAACATCACATGATCAACATTCTTTATGCTTACACAAACTGTTTACACAGAGGCTAAACTCTTCATAAAATAGCACCACTCAGCTAGAAACTAGTCTGGGGGTATTGGATGAGTATGCACTAGATAGGGATTTTATGCACAAACTTTCTTGCATCTATTGATTACTCTGGCTTGCACTGAGTGGCGCTATTGTATGAATAGTTTAGCCTCTGTGTATTTTAATTAACTGAAACACTCCTAATATCTCTCAAATGAAAGCATTTTCTGAAAAAATATAGCATCTATTGCGCACAACCTATAACTTAATGATCTAATTTAAAATGTGGCTGCCAATACTGTATATGTTGGGTAAATCTTGTCATCAAAACTAAACATAGATAAAATTTAAAAGAAAATTTATTCAAACTCCAAAATCGTGCATTGTCATCTATACCATCATGCGTACAAAATTGACATAAGTAGATTAAAAATCAGTTACAAAATTTTTGTTTTTATTATATCAGTGGTTTAAAAAAGCAAATTTTATGTAAACAATCCACAGGGAAATTAAGATTTCATTCATTTCTTTCCACTTTAATTAACTATAAACATTCTTAAAATTTCTTCCTCAAATTAAACATAAGTATTTCCTTACAAAATATAGCAGTGTCTACTACTCATAACTAAAAACGTATTGAACTATTTCAAATGCAGTTTGAAATGTGATACACCAACACTGTTAAGTGGACAACCCCGGAAGATTGCATCATTATATCATCTAAATCAAATGTGTACAAAATTGGGAGAAAAACGGTTCAACGAAATATAAAATTTGACTCAAATAAGCAGAATCTTAATATTTACTTATTTGGATGCTCACACATCTCTTTAGCCCAGAGAGCAAATATGTATTTAAGGTCATTTTTTCATGGCCCACTTTCCATTTCTGATTGGATATTTATCTCTACAAAAATTATTAGGACTACTATATAGTACATCAATCATAATCATCAATAGAAAGTTCTATGAAAATATAAATAACAATATCTAAACAGTTTCTAGCAATATGATCCTACAAAAGTATAGATAATTTAAAGGGAAGTCTCTTCTATTTGCTAATCTAGTGCCATCTATTGCAAGCTTGATAAATCAGAGTTTAATAGATGGTAGTGCAATAGACTCTCTTTTTCCCACACAAGTTTCAACGAGAAATTGACACTCAAAACTAAAAAAAATGAAGTAAAAAATTTATAAATGGTAAAATAAAAGTAAGATGTTCCCTGTTTCTGTCAATGTAGCTATTAAAAATTAGGGAATAACCAATAAAAATTTTAATTTCCATCTCTAAAAGATTTTTTTATTAGTTTCGGTAGAGGGAGTTGCCTAGTGTGGCCTGCCCATGTTGCATCATTGCTAAGATTATTTACTTAATTATACATTTGGTTTTTTAAAAAAAAATCCGTTCTTTTAGCTATTTGCAAGACATATTATTACTTATGTCATTGGATAAATGCTTTCAATCTCACATCAAACTTTGGTCAATTGGTTATTTCATAAAAAAAATGACCAAAGTGATAAAATTGATGAATAACTAAAGGAATTTTGTTGTGTAATGACTAGTTGTATATTTTTTAATAAAGTTATACATATGTGTACAACCTTGTATATACAGGCACTGTTGAATCATTCTAGAAATAATTATATGCAGAAAAAAGAATTAGAATAACTGCAGGTAACTAATATTTTAACTTGCATTGTAATAAAGTCCAACAATATGCAAATTAGCAAAGTTAATAAACTGCCTGCAAAACATCTAATAAAGAAAAATGTAGAATGATGTGAAATGGAGAAGAAAAAAAAGTAAAGCGAAAAGCAACTAGTGAAAAAGAATATTAATATCATTTATGCTCTTTATTACTTTTTATAATGCTTTTTACAACTCACCATTGATGGTTTAGATTGGCCCAGCAATCTTCTTCAGAGCTTACAACTCACTATTGACGGTTTGCTTCTGAAGAAGATTGCTGATGCAATCGAAACAGTCAATAGTGGGTTGTAAAAAGCATTGTAAAAATAAAGAACACAAATGATATTAATATTATATGGATTTGGCAATGCAATAAGAAAGATAAAATTATAATATGAAACTCAAAGAATAGAATAAGAAATTAATAGTACAGTTGCAGATCAGTATTAGCAGTAGAAAGAGCTCCAGTCAAATTAGACTGACTCAAAGGAAACAATGGGCAGGAAGGTGCTTACTAGAATTGCTAATGAACGACCATCTAAAATTACAGGAGTTTTAAAGAAAATGTATAGTTATTGAAATAAAGACTTTAATAATTCATGGAGTTAGAGATGAGCTCTAATTAGCTATCTATTTATTCATCCATCTACAGAGATATAAACTGCTCTGTGATCAATATTATTTACTGATTTCAACTAGCCAATTAAATTACTAATCCTAATTACTAATATATTGTAACGGTAAGAAAAATAGAGCTGCTTTAACCTAACCTAGAGATGCAGATAGAGGGGGTTCGAACCTCACCTACTCCTCTAGATTGCTACTAAGCGACTTACTCCCCAAACCTCACTAGAATTTAATCTTAATGTATGCCCGGTGGTCAGGGAGAGAAGAGACCACGAAAAGGAATTTTTACATATATAATGATCAGATGTACATACGTATGTCACAAAAGAAAACAATACTAAGTGGTTTTTATTTATAGTGAATGAAAGATAACAGAAACTTTTATTATTGCCATTAAAATAATTCACACAATGCTTTATTAATAGTGTCGCAGGCTATTTTCACTGCAACCGGATAGACATATATGAAAGATCCATTGATCGTAATGATAAGAACAGACAAAATTTTACGTTATAATTTCTTCTTTAAAATATTCCAGCCAATGGAAGTGTTATGTAAAAGAAATCAAGAGAGAGCGACATGATTCATTAACTCTGTGGTTGGAGAACATAGAAATAAATAGGTGGTCGAACTCAACTAAACACTTTGGACAGGTTTAAATCACAGCCCTACTTATGATTTAAGAAGAATGATAAAGTGACCCCAGCAGGAATTTCCAGCCATAATTGAAACATTTCTATGAGATTTTGAGAAAGATTTCCCAATAAATATACATATACAAGACCATGCACAAAGGCAAGGGCATATAGTGGGCTGTGAGGCTCGAGACATAACAGTTACCAAGAGGTTAACACAAGACCGGATAGCTCTCCATCTCTAAACTAGGTTAGAGAGAAAAATGGAACCCGTTCGCTAAACGCGTGACCCGGATTCAGGATCGGAGTTTTTGTTGCTTATGTCCAGTTACGTACATTGAAAGGACCGAGATCCAGAACAATTTATTTGTTTTTCAGAAGGTCCGAATGTAGGTATGTTAACCTGAGCGAACTTGGCCAAAAGAAGCACTGTCATATATGCTGAGCGGCCCAGTAGATCACCCGAGGCACGATGCCATATAAATACGGTCAACGACCTTTAAATTTAAAAAGAAACCCTCTGCAAAATATATATATTAAGAAAGCTCAACTATCACTGAAAATCCGCAGAAAAATAGTAACTTACCTTTTATAAAATTCAGATCACTAAAACAAGAGGGCGGATATTTTATTGATTTAGTTGAAGTTTAACCAACACACCCCAGAGTCAATGCTATTTAATAATTTTTAATACATATTGTCAAATGTACTCTCTCTTATTACTAAAATATAAATGCCAATGTTTTATTTCACGCTCTTCAAAATATAACATTAAATTTGTAACCCTTCATTGACTAAAATATAATGGCATTTGATAAGGATCTTTCTTTTATATATATATATAAAAAACTAAGTTAAAGTTTGGAAAGTTTTATAATAGAATATTTAGCAATTTAAATCTTGATTTTAAAATAGAGTTTTGCACTTTCTATGATTTGCTTCCTTTTCCTTCTAAATAAATATTTATATAAAATAAATAACTTAATTACGGGAGAATAATGGTGGAAAGTTAAATTAAGCATTTTTCAATTAAATTAATAAGAATTATCACCGCCATTATATGTAATAACCCTACCACCCATTAAAGTATTTAAAAAGAAAAGAAAGCAATTAATGAAATATAATTTCACAAGACTCGAATACATAGATTAAAAAAAAACATATATATAGAAATGCATAAATATAGATTGAATTTGCAAATTACAAAGATATTTTAATAATTTATGGGAACGTTGCCGTTAACTAGATGGGTGGGTCAAAATGAGTTCATTTGATGTTTCCCGCAGGTCTTCTCGGTTCTTCAAATTTGTTTTTCCACGTTTTTGAGGGCAGATTTTTACGGATACAGGGCAGACACTTTAGTTCTCTGGCTGGCTTACATGATTAGAACTCCGGCCTCAGGAATGGCTCAGGAGAGCGAAGGCAAAGAGGTTATCCCTGCATTTTTGCAGAGCAACACATTTCTGGATTTTTTTATTTATACGCTGAAAGAATAGAGTGCAGCTTGAAGTAAGTACAGCAAGCAAGAGTTCACTATATTGTCCAATCTTTCAGCAAAATTTCTTCCAACAAAATTCTTAAGATTTTCTCTCTGACCTTCAGCACTGGTTACCCGCAAGCATAAGACCAAGAACAAAAGAAAAGTTCTTTATTTATACCCTTTTCTCCATTATGTTTTTAATCTGCTAATTAGTAGCGAATCATGCCCATTGTTTCAAATTTTTCCTGTTATCTATTTTTTTTATCTAATTCAGAAAATGTTTTATTAATTAATTCCCTTTCTTAATGGATTCTATTTAATTAAGAAAATTTTTATCTTATCGAATTCTACCAAATATATTTTAAAAATAGTTGCAAATATAATTTTAACTTTCTATATTTTATTTTATTAAATCTTTTCTCTTTAACACAATTCTTTCTTTAATTTAGGCAACTATTTGAGAAAACGATAAATTTAGTTTGAAAAAGAAAAATACATTCACTGTGGTTGGACTTAGGGTCTTAGTTAGTCTACAGTGAATGGTGAAGCCAGCATATATATATTTATATATATATATATGCACAGCTTCAATATGTTAAGAGTAAATAAACTCATTATTTATTAAAATTTGTTTGTATGTGTCAATTTGAGTTTTTAATTGTATGGCAGCTATACCAATCTAGTCTCGTATGTATTAAATCTATATAAACATTTTAAGATATAACTAAAAAATTCTTACAAGAATATCAAAAGCAGTCTGATATTACACCTAAAGCAGCACTATTCATACCTTAAATCAGGAGTCAGGATATTTTTGAGGCAGAGAACCATATACAAAATTCAAACAACTCTTAAACTTGCATATATATTGGTGAGTAAAACAAAAAATATATATTAAAATTTTAATAAAACTTATATAAAATTGTTTTATTTAAAATAAGAAAGCCACACTTTCAACTAAAGAACCACGTCGTTCAGAAGCTGCTGGTTCCTGATTTCCTAATTTTACCTACACTAAAATCAATCATAAAAAATTATCACTTTAACGTAATTTATAAAATTCGTGAAAAAAAAAAGGGAACCTAATTTTCTCTAGGAAAACATCTCTAAGATTATATAGTTCTTAGAAAATAATATATTGCAAGAATTACAGACAAAAAATACAAAAGCTAACCACTGGTCTGTACGAACCTGACTTAATACCTGTCTTTTACATCATGTATAATGTCCTGTTTCAGGTATAAAACAATGGGCCAGAGGCAGAGCACTCAGTTTTAAAATAAATAAAAAAATGGACAGACAATATTATTGCAAAACCAAAGTAAGAAAAAAATTAAGAATTTCAATTGATGTCATTATTTGAGATTTTGAATAAAATAAAACATATTTGTAAGATAAATACAATTACTAATCCATTTCAAACTTCCTAAAGTAGGACACACAAAGCCTTACATATCCTACTATAAGACCATGTGCATCAATGTATAGAGTCCATTAAATAATAAATTGTTGAATTCATACAAAACATGAAGAAATATAATCTTCACCAATTGTATTGTCAAGTATCTGTCCTAACAATTAAATAAAGATGAATAAGTTGGAATTAGCAAGATAATTATAAAATAATTAATCAAATAGCTTTATTGTTTTGGAGTTCATTAGAAGTTCCAGCACCAGATATGCCAAAACTGGAATTAAACCAAGGAGCTTATGTTCTAGAATCTGAGACTTATTGCACTATACTAAGCAGGGATAACTTTTTCAGAAATCCAGAGCTTTTCAAAAAGCACAAAATCAGGAATTTTGACCTTTCAATTGAAGAACTAGGTTTAATATTATAAGGAACAAAAGCACATCTTTGCCTGCCTGGAATGCATGCTTTTGGGCCAGTCTCGTACAAATATATAATCCATGCTTATAATAATGATATTTTGAAACTACTTTATCTAAGTAGAGGGATTTGAACTCAGGATTTTTCAGTCTATTTATCGTCTACTCCATCTCAAGCTATCGACACATGCAAAAAAGATACATGATCTCCAATGTACATATTTCAGGCCGAACCAGCACTCATCAGTTGGGCCAGATTATAATCTCTCATACATATATACAGTAAGTGCTTGGTTTATGTTAAGAAAGCAATTGCTCAAACTTTAATGGCCAGGATTCGATCTTCTCACCCTTCCAACTATTCAACCATCCATTTCATTGAAAAACCAATGACAGAACACTCGAAGCCCCTATTGGATTTAATATTATAGTCATACCCATGATATATAGATATATACCTCAATCTAACCCCTCTTATTAACGGACCATTATATATTCTTATCTATCAATAGGAGAGGAATGGGCTGAACATATACGAAGATATAATTGATTTCCCATGCAATATGTAATTCTAAAGCAGTTTGTAACTTGCTTATACTGAATGTTTCGTATATGTAAGTAGAGAGATTTGAACTCAGGATTTTTTGTCTATTCATTTTCCACATATTGCTTGGAAAATAGATACATCTTAGTATAAGTTCAGCCCATCTCTCTCCTATTAATATATATGGATATATAATGGTCTGATATTAAGAGGGGTTAGATTGACGTAATGTCTACATGGATATGACTACAATATTAAATCCAATAAGGGCTTTGAGTGTTCCGTTATTGGTTTTTCAATGAAATGGATGGTTGAATAGTTGAATGGGTGAAAAAATTGAAGCCTGTACATTAAAGTTTGAGGAATTACTAAATTAATATAAACCAAGCACTGATTGTATATGTGTTAGAGATTATGATCTGGCCCAGCTAATAAGTGCTGATTCTTCATGAAATACATACATCGGAGATCACGTATCTTTTTTGCATGTGTGTAGTCATGTGTATTAGTTGCTTGAGATGAAGTGAAGGATGAATACCCTGAAAAATCCTGACTTTCAACTCCCTCTACTTACATATATGAAATATTCAGTATAAGCAATTTACATACTGCCTTAAAATTAGTATATTATCTATAATTCTTCTCTGTATCTGGATTTTATTGTTAAGTATAATATTATTCTGTTTATAATTTGTTTCTTCTTTTGAAAAACTGGTCCAACAGATTCTTTTACCATCCACAGTTGATTGACCCAAGTACAATTTCACGACTTACTCATATGTTTCCAAGAGTAACTCTTCATTGCATGCTAGATATTTACAATATGGTTATGGGATAGGATGAAGAGATCCACTGACGTAAGAAGTTTAAAATCTTCGTTTCATTAGGAATCTACATTTTGAGACAGAGAAGTTCAACATTGTAAGGAAAAGAAGTAAAACAAAAGTAATTATTTTCAAAACTTGTCAATACGTCTAACATTCTGGTGTGTTCTTTGCATCACACTCTCAGAGATAAAAAAAATATTCATTTAAATTATTTAAAAATATTATATAACATTTGTCATTACTTCCATTCAATATTTTGTTAATTCTAATGTGCTCTAAGTTTAATGAAGAATTGTATAACTTAGATATTAAATTCAACAATAAAACATATAAATTAATAACTTCAAATATACGTTACATGTTTAACCATCCATGGACTATCATACAAAAAGTATCATTCCATCTCATTAGAGAGAAAATCAAGAGAAAAGAAACGAGTTGACTATCAAAATGCCATTGTCAGCGCTGGTCAATAAGTAACTGTCGGCGCTTGAATTATGTGAAGTAGATAATAAACTAATCAGCCTTATTGTGAAAATGTGTGTCAAAATTGAAAAGAGCATAAATTGAGAACCAATTTCAGCAAATATATGAATCACACACCTGGAAAAGTAATAGATCAATGAAAACTGCAAATGAACATCAATGCATAGAATATTTATAAAGAAGTACAGATGATATAATAATTATTAAAAATGAAGAAATACACATTAGAGATGTTCAAATAAAAAATCAGAGATATAGTTTATAGATAAATGCTGCCATACAAAGGAATGGTATTTGGAAAAATGAAAAATCAGAATTGATGAATTTTATAATAAATGACATAGAAAAGTATATTATAGAAGTAATACCATTACTGATTTTATTAGCAAATAGAAATCAAATTAAGAATTTAAAAAAATAACATATATAATTCATGGATAAAATTTGGAAAGACAAGATATATTGGATACATGGATATTTTTCAAACAAGAAATTAGACAAAACGAATTTTGATATTTGAAGAAACATGCTACAAAAAGTCAAGAATTGACTGGATGCAAAAGAAATTTCAATTAAGAATTGTCCAAAAAATTAATGGGAAACTTTATTTTTTGCTCTTACACAAGTTAGAAATAAATAATGGTATGGGGTTTGTTTGCATTTGTAAAGAATAGTAAAATTTGGAGTTGACAAAGAAAGCATAACCTAACCTAAAAATGCTGAGCCTTTAGTTTCTGATGTCAATACTCCATTTCATGTCATAGTTGAAGTATAATGTCTTCCAGATGCAGCAAAGATTATCTATATTTAACACTATAAGATAGAATAATGATTAACCTAGGTAGAATAACAATTGGCCTGAAAATTTAATCTATTGGATAAAAACGATCTTAATATTTAAGACGACGATATGCAATATATTCTCAATGTTTCAATTACACAACTTTAAATATTTTATCTAATCAATATTTAAAACACTCCTTCCAGATTTATTTTCACAATTATAATTTATTGAGAGGATACCGAATTTATTCCACAAGCTACAAAACCAACCTTTTCAGATATCATTATTAGTAAGCATTTTTTGTAGGAAATGAAGCTGATATAGTTGTAATCTATAAATTTTCGCATGACAATGAATATCACTTTGGACACTCCTCTTTCAGTGGTCAATTAATAAGCATTTCATATTCTTACCATAACATGCAAAAATAGTTGGCACTGTATCAAATTAACTATCTAAAGAGTCAACATGTTTTATCACTTAATCCTCAATAATAGCAGTTTGAATGCAATCTGTTAAATTTTATGGTAGGTTTTCTTGAATTTATTCAGAATTATCAAGCTGTAATATATAATATACGTATTAAGTCAAAGGTTTATGGTGCTCTCTATATATAAATTTTATTAATTTTTACATAATCTATTAAATATACTACTTGAAAAATACATCAGTGAAATAACAGGAAAAGCAGACAATTAGAGGAATTAGACTAAATTAATTATGGAAGAATGCATGAGAAACTATTTTTCTTTGAAGAAATATGAATATATATTTCCTTGTCCTTAATTTTTTTATGGAGTTCATAGTTCTTTACTATATATAAAAATTTTAAGTATAGTTATTTCAAAATATTCATTTTCAATAATATTCGATTCCAAGAATAAACATAATTACGTTAAATAATTATAATGAACAAGTTTTTTTTCCTTAATTAAAGCTGAAGAATTTTTTACTTTTTAAAATTTATACTAACGACAACTAAACACCTGACTTAATAAAAAAAAATATTGCAGTACTGCGTAAAGTAAATAATTTAACATGCATAAAAACTATTCACAATTCTATTTTAAAAATAAAAAACGTTAAGATCTAATTCCATAACAAAATCCAAATTTACTGCAGTGCATGCTAGCGCATGCGCAATTAACCCGTGAGCAGTCGATTGATGTCATAGGACATTTTTCAATATATTTTAAAAATATTTAGGTAAGATATTTTATATTATTATTCATTGTTTTAATTTTGATATTATAACAATATTTTTTAACTACATTATCTGTTTTTTTGAAAACTGATTAAATTATTGCTACAGCTGCATATAGTCTTACAATGGCGAAGATGTGTTTGTATTCGCTGTATGTTTCCTGCCGGTTAGTCTTTTGACTATGTTAGCATAATCATTTTTTAAATATTCTTTTTAATTTAATGTAATTACAGAAATAATTTAGGAAATCTAAACGTTAAGGTCAAATTAAAATAGAATTTTATTTCAGTATTTATATATTTTTTGTCTATATGTAAAGAGTTCTATTACAAATCTATGGAAACCCTAATAGTGATTAGACAATAAGCAACATTAGCTGCACGTGATTTTTAAAACTGCTTTCAGTCTAACTCTAAACAAAAAATTTAAACATTTTATAAAACTTTAGTGCAATGATTTTGATAAATATTGATATAAATGAGCGTCTCAGTTTTCCACAACACGTACCATCCTTGACAAGCATTTCTAACATTTGATAAGTTTTTGATGCATTTCTAAATAACTTCTTCCTTAATTTTAATTAATATATATCAGCTTTTATGATTATAGTTCCTATACCTCCGATCTTAGCCAAAACAATTCAATTCTAAATTTCTCCAAACGCATCATTTTCCCGATCTCTTCAATATGGGTTCCTAACTTTAACTATTAATTATGCAGTTCCTCCCCTCTAGCGAATATCTTAAAAATCTTCATTTATTTTCTCATCTTAATCAAAATTAGTTTTTATATATATGTGCTATGGATTAAAACTAATAGGAGATATAATTCGCTAATTAAGTCAAGCTAATTTATTACTATACTTAGAAAACATTGATTATAGTTATTTGTTTCTTATTTTTAGTTCGTGATTAACTTGAAGGCTTATAAAAATATCTGGAATGACCTGTAACATTCCTAGACTATATAATATGCATATTTATACGTATAGTAGCTGTTTTTAAGTGGTACAAACCTAGATTAACAGAATGAAATGCGTTGATCAAGTCAATCATCTTTTTTAATGATTTTTTTTGCTTGCATTTACATGGCAACAAAAACCATAACCATAATGATTAAAACCAATGAAATATCTCTTCCCATTGCGTCTCTGGCTTATATAATGTAATTCAACAGCTTTTTCAATTTGTGCTGCTAGTTTGATAGCAAAACAAAGTAAAAAATGGCTGCTGGAGCGAAAGTATGTTAGATCCTAAATGTCCAGGTGCACCGCTCCAAGATCCAAAGCTTCTCATTGATAAAAGCCATAAGCTAGAAACCAGTCTTGGTAATATTGGTTAGAACAGCATTGCATGGGAATTTATAGCAATAATCCCTAGCATCTGTTAGTTATTAAAGCTTTCACTAGATGGCATAGCCATGATGAAAGAAAAAAAAGATGTCTATAATGCTTTTTGATTCTCTAAACCACACTATCTCTTACTAACTATTCGTCTATACTGGAAACAACCTAGTCGGTAAATCATTGAAAATAGTCTTGGATAATAATAAGTAAGATTAAAAAATTAAATTGCTTTATTGGTCGGCTGTTCATAAGAAGTTTGAGCATTTGCAGTGTCAGAACTGGAATCAAATCACAGGTCCTTACCTTCCAGAGTTTGACATTTTACCACTGTATTAAACCACTCTAAGCTACTGCAGTTCTTATCTCCCTTTCCCCTGCTTTTTTTTTAATATATATATTGTAACCATAGAATTACCCTACAAGACAGGCAGTTAAACTTTATGGGTTGAAATATTGTAAAAAAATTCCGCTAGTTTGAAACTAACATATCATTACCATAATCTAAAACTTTTCCAGATATTGTGTCAGAACTGGAATCTTTCTGTTTTTAAAATTAAAAAAATGTACTGTAAACTTTATCAAATCTAAATTTAGTTGTTAAGACAATTTGTTGTATTATTGTACAGAAGATGATGTACTCCCATTGTCTATTCAAAATATCACCATTATTGTATAGAAAAATGTCGTTCATTTATCTAGGTAGGTATTGTTTTGTTTTTAAGTCCATATAGACATCAAAATAAGATAATCCTAAGCCTGTAAATGATTGCATCTCTTATGGTTTTAACAAAGGCAAAACTCTCCATACAGTAGTGCCAACCAGAGTAATCAATGGATGCCAGAGTCTTGTGTCTTTGTTAATAACAGATGTGCTAGCATAAGAAATGGTGATCATGTGAATCTTATGGTTTTAGTTCACCATTCTTTCTAAAGCTTTCTATTCAATTGATAAATTTTAGTTACTAAATTCCCTATGTTGCTTATGAAGATACATATTTGTTTTAGTCAGCCAAGCATTCAATATATTAATCAAATCACTAATAATACAATCATTGTCAGATAACCAAAAATTTATTTAAACATCACCAACATATTATCTAAGAAAATTCCATTTCTCTTGACCACTTTCTAATTCAAATTAGCAATTTTAGTGTTTAACAACAGTTGAAAGTTGCTTTTTATATAAAGAATGTCATACTTTCTATTTTTGTTTGAAATTGATTTTTAAAAGGATTATTATTTTGGTTTTTTAAAGCCACTACCGTTTTATCCCTAAACTGTAGTTGGGGTTTGTCCAACAATCTATACCTATATGCTCTCATGAAATACATAATTATTTTTATATAATCCTGAGATTAGAATGTGGCTGCTTGCAAGTTTGGTATAGCAGTTTTTCTTTTTATGATAGTTATTCCATGTGATGCAAAAATTCAATAACATTACAACTAAAACAGGCAAAACTCTCCATACAGTAGTGCCAACCAGAGTAATCAATGGATGCCATAGGGATTTTATGCACAAGCCTTTTGGCATCCATTGATTACTCTGGTTGGCAGTGAGTGGCACTACTGTATGGAGAGTTTTGCCTGTTTTAATAACAGTAATATGCTAGCATAAGAAATAGTGATCATGTGATGTTTAGTGGTTTAACATTACATATGTTGGAGTACACAGAACCAATATCATTATTTTCTTTAACTTTAAATTATAATTTTCTATTTCCTTCTAACAAATAAATTAGAATCTTCAAGAAGTAAAATTGAGTTTTTTAATGATAGCAATGCACTATTATTATCTAACAAGAAATAAAATTTTCTTTTTCTGAATCTATTGTTAAACATAACCATTGATAAATTAGCCACAGCATCTTTAGTCTTTCCTAATACATTTTAAGAATTCCAGGAATAAAAGGTGTTAAGTTAGGCCTTACAATGAATTTTCCCTCCCCAAAAAACTTTTAACTATTTACCTGATCAATTAAATTTCCTTTCTCTGAGAAATGATTTTGCAAGAGAACCTCTATCAATTTTAAATCTTGCTAACTCCTTAGCTACAAATAGTATATTGCATTGAGATTTTTAGAGATCATATCAAGCAAGATTCACATATAAGTACCAACATTTAAGAAAAAAAATGGGTGCTTGTATTTATTACTATCTTTATTTCCTAGTTTGCTGCCATTATGATTATTAATATCACAGAGCATTTCAAGCCTCCCAATAAGCAATCCATTAGGTATGGAAACCTAGCAGACTTTGTGAGATAAGCTATTTTTAGACCACATTTTCCAGGCTTTTCCATCTTTGTGAAGTAATGAGAAGGGATCTCAAAATAGAGGATCATTTTCTGAATGAAACTTAATCTAAATCCAGTTCCAAAAAACTCGTTGATTGTAAATTCTCAGTTTATTAAATCTCCCCTACCCCAATTATTGTTTCTTAATGCTGAAAACTTTGTATACTTTATTAAGTCATGATGAGTCAGAATTGCTAAAAGCAATTAAAGGATGAGATGTGGTTGCATTAACACACAACCTCATTTTCATAGTGTAGCTAGGTGATTATTAGCTTTAGAAGTTCGTGATAACCAAACATATGATCTAAGTGATTTTGAAAATGAATGAAAAAGGAGAAAAAGTAAGAGCAAAAGCACAAAAATGAGCTAGAAAAGAATGCCTACATTAAAAATATTTCCTAGCTTTTGATAAATTATCATATCTTCCAAGATAGCATGATTATTTGCACTTAATCTTCATATTGATTTTATTCTTAATATTAGCTATATTTAAGTATAATTGTTATTATACTTTTCATCATTTCTATTTTATTATTTTTTGATTCATACTCTTCATCCCATACCATCAACAGATCTCATGCTCTTCATCCTTTTTGTTGATCTGATAGCTTATTTAACAGAATAGATTTAAAACTTATCTGCCCATTTAAATATATTCCCACATAAAATTCTTATTTTTTCAAAATTATCTAATTTAATTATTTCAAAAGCCTCTGTCAAATTTGTCAGAAATATTTATTTATTTAAAAAAGAAAAAAAAAAATCATTCCAAATTCATCTTTTATTTTCTACTTTTTCTAAATACACCAATAATGGTCTTGATATTTATTTAATCATGGTATTCTATTGCTGATACATTGAAAACTACCTTCAGGCAAAAAATTTAATATCTAATATAATCTTAGTCATAGAAGCCCATATATCAAAGCTTATTAAGTTTTAAGAAATAAGGACATAAAAAACTGAGAGGCACGGTGTTAACCGTAAGGTAAAGGAGGCTTACTTCATAGCAGAAGACTCCTTCGCCACTAATCGTAAAGAAGCATGTTTTGCTGTATCAAAAAGATGGGCTAATTGGCTCATTTGCATAGAGTTTGCATATTATACATATAGAATGATTCCAATAAATGAGTCATAATAGGCTATGATTATGAGAAATACATTTTCTCAATAGCGCTAAGCCATTTTAATTGATTGCTATTTATACAGTTTTACGTTATAAGTGTGATAGCACTATTTAATATTATTATATTTAGATTTCACCAAGCCATTTGCTGATAGCTGGGTCCAGAAAAATCAAGTATTGAATTATCAAATAATGGAGAATATATGCTAATAAACAGTTATATACATAATCCTATCAAAATTAAAAATATACCACAAGTTGAAAAATATTAATTGTGGAAATTTTTTTTCCCAATATTCAATTTATGAAAATCAGAAATCAATAATCAAATCATCGGTAACGTTTTTGATCAGGTTAATTAATGATCATATATTTTTTAAAAGTAAAAAAAAAATTTTTTTTCTTAATTTTCACAAATAAAAGCACAATGTGATTATGTTTAGAAATTTACAAGCCATATTTTCAAAGAATTATGCACATTTTTTTTTTGTATCAATGCCAATTTATTTAATTAAAGCAGGCATTTGTAGCAAGTTCATTTAAATGATTTTTTGGGAATTTTAAACATGATCATCCCATGCTTTTGTATGTGAAAGTTGAAGCAAATTAATTTTTTGAATGCTTTTATTTAACAGATTCAATGAAATTTAATAGCTTTCACATAAATTTTAGGTACTTGGGTGTTACAATGGTGCGGCTATTACTTTCCGCTTTTTTTTTTTTGTTATTTTGTAGTTATCTTTAATGTTAGTTTACTGTTTGCAATTTTTTCTTGCATAGAAATTGCCAATTAAAATTATGGTTTTAAAAAAAAAATTGAAGATGTTAATATCGTACAAACCTAATTTCAATATAAAACAATGGACAATGCCTTATTTGGTTCTCAAAACAAGCTGACAATACTTGATTGGACGATTATTTGGCTTGAAGACAATTCCAAATGTATATTTTACATTAGTATTTCTAAAAGTAAAATAATAATTTTTAGTAATATATTTATATATTTAAACTTATTTATGCAATATATTTGTAAAATGTTTGTTTTAACCGAAAAAACTATATGATTACAATTAGATTTTATTTTAAAATATTTGTTTTTAAGAAGACAAGCCATAAAAATGTAATTACAGCAAGCCAAAAGCAGTTTTTACTGCTAACAAGAATGGTTTTTATAAATGCTAGTAAAGAAATTTCTTGTAAAATTTTAATAATAATAAATTTAATTTTGAATTTTAAGACTTATTTTTATTCTTTCACAATGTCTCAAGTAAAATTAGTTTCTAGTTTAAAAATGAATTCAAATAAGAAATATTTCATTCAACAATTTTTATGAATAGATAAAAATACAGTTCAGTAATGATAAATGCTATTATTATAGTTAATAAACTCTGTTTTGTACTTTATTTTTTTTATTTTGCAAAGTTCAAATATTAATTTTTAAAATGTCTATCAATTGAAAGCTTATATTTGTAATAAATATTATGTAAAGATTGTCAGTATATGATCTAGAAAAATATTTAATTATAAAAATAAAATCTTGCAAGTATAGACAAAATAAGAGAGAGGAGTTGTAACCAGAACAGGTTAATTTAAGATTTCCATTTATTTAGGACAAATCTTGAAATTGATTTTTAACCTTTCAAATCGTATTCTAATTGGTTGGGTAAATTTTTAAGAATTCACAATAGATGTCAGTATTTTTAAGAAAATGCTTTCAATTAATTTGAGGAAGAGATAAAAAAAGTAAGGATGAAATCTTAATTTCCCTTTGGATTTATTATATAAAAACTTTTTAAACTATTGACTTAATAAAAACCAAACTCTTGCAACCAATTTTTAATCTACTTCTGCCAATTTTGTACATGTATTCAGAAGAGGCGACAATCTACGATTTCAGGATTAGAATAAACGGATTTCCTTTAAACTTTATGCACATGTGTAGTTGTGATGACAATGAAATATTTTCAGGTTTTTCAATCTATCAGTGTTGGCTGGCCCTTTCAAATTGCATTCAAATTGGTTTGGTAAATGCTTAGTTTTGCACATCCGATATCATTATATTTTTTAAGAAAACACTTTCATTTAATCTGACAAAGAAGTTTTGGAGATGTTTACAATTAATTGAAATGAAAGAAAAAGAAATGAAGGATCAAAACTTTATTATTTTTTTTGGATTGTTTACTTAAAACTTGCTTTTTTAAAATACTGCCTTCTTAAAAATAAAAATATTATAACTGGTTTTAAACAATTTTATTAGATATATGCAAAAGTTAAAAAGTACTATAGATAAAAAATATTTTAAAAAAATAAATAATTTAATTTTGAGGAGTAGTGCACTAAAAAGAAAAAAAAATTTTTTTTCTTGATTTACAATGGGCATCCATAAATTAATTATATCAAGCAATAAAGTTTGTGATTGAACCAAATACTCTATTATTGCTTGAATTAATTAATTTATGAATGCCCCATGCTTTTTACTTAAAGTTACCAAATTATGGTACAAATAAAAACATTTTTTTAATGACTTTTTAATGTATTTTTTAATGCATTTATGTGATTAAAAGCATTTCTTTAAAAAAAAAAAAAAAAATTGTATGTTTTTTATTTTTTTACTAATGGCACAAAAAGTAATAAGAGTGTGGGGGGGGACTGAATTGTGAATAGAATAATTTAATTTTAATATCACTGTTAAAAACAAGCATTAAAAAAAGTCATACTTAAATGTTAGTTAAGTAATTCTATAAGTTATTTATAATTGTTTAGTCTTTTTTTTTTTTTTTAAAAAAAAAAAAATTATAACTTGCAAGATTTTTAAAAGATAATTTAAATTTTAAAATGTGAAATAAATCATTTTTAATACCCTGCCCCCTTTAGATTATACTGTGTTATGTGATTTATAATTTAAATAAGCATTATAGAAAAAACAAATATTAAGTTTCGTGTGAAATTTGTAGATTAATTTATATATTGTGATCATAATAAACTGATAGCAACATTTTATGATGTTAGTGAAAGAAAAAGTTTTTTATATATATTAGTTAGAGATTAGTGCGCTTTCAATGTGGAACCTTGGATTCATACCATTCATGGGTTGTCTAGGGGTGCCACAGTATTTATTGGTGAAAGATTAAATATTTGAATTAGTTATTTACATATTTCACTTATTTGACAGTTGGATCGCTATTTTCATTTTTATTGATGACCTAATTGTGGTTAGCGATAGACCATGCCTCTTCCACTTTTCTCTTTTTGTCATCTCGTTCCATTAAACTTTCTCTTTCACTAACATCAACACATAAGTATCAGTTTATTACAATCAACAATGAAATTGATAAAGAATATATTATGATCATTATATTGAATTAACAGCAAACATCACTTTGAGTTGTAACCTTCTATGTGCAATCAAGTATTCCTTATCGGTAATCATATGGTTTGTTGCTTTGGAAGTCGTTTGACATTTGGGCAGCAGAAGTGACAGACACAAGCTAAGATGTATGGATCTTTAGCTTTTAAATTCAACTCTCTAATAATGCACTAAACTACACACTATACAGGTTATATTTTCTCATCAGCAGCCAGTAATAAAAAAAACTGGGATTTAATTAATACTGTCCCCTGATGTCCATTGAATATTCATAGTTACGTATATGATTATCGAATAGAAGTTTACTGATGTGAATCAACTAATGAACAACAGAAACCTTCTGAAATTAGCATTTTTCAAATTTTAATTTGATGCGTTTTATTATAAAAATACATTAATTTTTTTTTTATACGCTTGCTCTTTCTCGAAAGACAACAAAATATGGAGTGTTGTATATTGGGAATAAGAAGGGATCAAAAACAAAAAAAATGATTGGGTGAAAGAGCATATCGCTGACATTATTGAAAGAATTAAGAAATTGAAATGGATCTGGACTGGGTGTATTATTAGAGGAGATGGTAATAGGTGGATAGTTGAAGCTTTAAATTAAATTCCAAGAGATTGCACAAATGCTAGAAAGAGTCATGAGGTGGATGGATAAATCTTGTACATGTGTGGTGTGGATAAGAGAAATCGATAGAAGAAACTGAACTAAAACTGTATCATCATTCTCTAATGAATTGATAATAGTTGAAAATGATGATAAGAATAAAATAATTTGCTTATTTTATACTATTCTTTTAATGATTTTTCTCATGCGATTTAATTATTTCCTGGTAACAATTGTGTTTTCATTTATTCATCATGTGTTTTAAAGACCTACAGAGGTCCCTAGTAACGATTTTTTCAGACGCTCATTGCTAAGGTTTACAGCATTTAAACACTTTCACTGGTATCTAATGTAAATTTTTATGCATGGATAGAAAATAATACAAGCTTATATTGCTGTCTGAATTCAACATCAGGCATTCTTAAAACTTGATGGAATAATTCACTTAAATATCTATGCTCATATGACCTGTGGTTTGACGCAGACCCGACTTGGGATCGGGAAGTCCCAAGATCGATTTTGGAACTCGCATGTCTGGTCCTCGAACTTCTTATGAACCGTCTGAGCAATAAAGCGGTATATCTTTTTTTTCTATGCTCATAGTCATATATAAAAAGACATGTTTATCCGCATGTTTAATTAGTGTGGATTTTTTTATATATAATTAGATCTGAATTGTGTTTTAATAACTTTTTCGTGTGTGCTGTAATTGTTGGTGAAAGCTTCATGGAAGATGTAATGTTTTTGTCAAATGTCATTGTCGTTCAATCTTTTTTTTATTTAACTTGAGATTTACAGAGCTTGAAAATTGATAAATGAAAAGATCTTTGAATTTTTTTGTCAAATATGCATGTGTCCTAGAAATAACCTGTGCAAATTGGCCTAATTGGTATAGACTGGGGACTGGGAGGTTCCCTGGATCGATTCTAGTGTTTGCAATTCTGGCATTTCCTAGAAATAGTTATCAACTTTTTCAGTGAACTTAACAGATATATACTTTTGTCTAAAAAACCTGAATCGCTCCTAAGTGTTACATGCAACCATACAGTGAAAACTCTACTTGAAAATGATATCAAACTATTAGCTGCAAATTTAAATTACAAACTTTTGATTAGGAAGGTGTGGTGATTTTATCAGTCCAGCTGATCTTACATTTTAAATTTTGATAATTTACATGAACGTTGATGTTTTAATTTAATGAAGAGAACTTTTTTTTTTTTGAGTTATTGCCAAAAAAAAAAAAAATTTTCCAATTACTAAAATATTGAGAGATAACCCTGATATAATAATTTTTGTTATGTGCTGAGAACTGTTTCCAAAATACTTAGTTTGCTGTAGTGTTTGACTTCATTCGTGAAAGCAGAAGGTATTATTAAGAGAACTGGATCTATTTATGGTGTCAGACGTAGGAAATGGCATAGAAGTGCTGAACAGAATATGAGAATTTGAAGTTCTGTAAATAAAAACTTTTTTTATATACCTCACTAAATTAAAATTTAGTCAGTAAATATGAGTCTCATTTGACATTCCCAGTACCATCTGCTAAACCGTACTATCATGCAGGCATGATCTATTAGATGATGTTTTTTTTTCTGGGTCATGAAGTGAAATAAAAATTTTGCGTATAAAATGTCATTTCAATTGTAAGTATTAAATAGAATTAGCATTTCCAGATAAGAATATCGTAAAAGGTTTTAACTGATGAATACTTTGATCAATGTTTACGGATATCTATTTTATAATCGCAATTTTGAAAAATTGCTATGCTGGCTCATTGTCAAAAATCTCATTAATAATACTATTTTTTTTTAAATTTTATTTCACTATAACATATTCATATTTTGATAAGCTAAATGTTGAAATTGAATTCCCGTGTAGTTTTTCTCCAGTTTATGAATCGTTGAAATGACGGTATTACTAAAGAAAGATTGAGCTATTCTGATCTACTGTATAAACCAGTTTAAATTTGTTGGTAGTTTTACGAAGAAGAAAAGTGAACTTGGATGTTGAGATACTACTTCAACCAAGTTAACTGTATATAGAGATATTTTACCTAATTTATTGTATGGAAGTGAAACTAGGTCACCTTATCGATACAATGTAAAGACATTAGAAAAGTTTATTTAAGGATCCTTAGTGAAATTTTAAAAATACAATGACCAGATCATAAAACCAATCAATATGTTCTGCTTGCTGGATATGATACTATTGAATCCATTATTGTAAAATCACACCTCTGGTGGATTGGACATGTGAAACAAATGAACAATGGAAGACTTCCTAAATGGTTGTTTTAGGCTTAACTTGAGCATGGTTTTTGTGGGAGAGATAGATCCTGTTTAGTTTAAGGATTATGTCAAAAATATTGTAAAGAGATGTAATGTCAATTGTTTCTATTGGAAAGATATGATAGAGAATAGAATACATTGAAGAGTTATAATTGTATGTGGTGTTGAAGCATTTCATAAAGAAAAGTTTTTTGCTGAAGAAATTAAAAAGCAACATCGTAAAATGTCAAGTAAACAGAAAAATAGGCTGGCATGTTTTATATTTGGACATATTTGTGTTTCACACATTGGTTTGCATAGTCCCCATAAAACTCATTTGTAGAGTAGGTTTTTTTCCTTTCTCCTTTTCCCCCCTTTCTTTACTTTTTTTTAAGATTTGGAATGGCCCTACTTGTTTACTAATGGTTTATTATTAATAGATTATGCAGATTGAAAAACTCACATAAGGATCATACAAAAATAATCTGTGGTTGCCTAGTATTGTCTAAGTTTTATCATTTCAGGTGAGAATTTGAAGTCAGTAACACTACAGTTAGAAACTTCTTCACAATGATAACAAAAAATGAAACATTGACTCATTGTGAGAGGAAAAATGCTTAGTTGATTTTAGGAATTTGGTTTAACCGATTTTTTTTTTGAACTTCAGAAGTTCACTGTGCAGGCACAACTTACATGAAAAATGTTCCACAACCGTTGCAACTCTTTGTGGTCAAACTGGTAGCTAGTCATTTAAATAACCATATCCCATTTTGCATTGGTATATAAATAAAAAGTGAATGTATACCAATATTTATGTACTAAAAGAAAATATCTAGATTGAAAATACAGGTTCACATTCCTAACCGATTTCATATTGATCTACAAATTTTGAATATATATATTTACAGATCATAGTTCTGAGTACTACATCTACTTGCTATCCTCTGAACTTGGGATTCAAACCTGGTCTATTAACTTTGAAAAATTTTTCAATTCGATATCACTTAGGATTTTTCTTTTAAATAATTAGCCCAATGTTCACCCAGGTAACCATTCATTGTTGCTGGGTAAATGGATATTTAGCTATTCTTTGCTAGATGATAAAATAAAAATGGAGAAAATGTTAAAACTTTTACTATATAGTGATCGGTTATGTCATCGTCATTGTTTCTATTTGGCAGATGTTTAAATGGTTAAAAAGATTTGCTGGGCAGTAGGCTCGTTAAAGATAGTTTTGCTTAGTCATCATCATTACTTTCACCCATTATTAGTCCACTGTAGGATGAAGGTCTCTCAAACTTTAATAATCCAGTTACTCTGAATCCTAGCCTCTTCTCAACAACACCCCAGTAAACTTTCTTACATTATTCATCCATTTTACATAGATTTATTCTATAATCTCTTGGGGATCCAATACAGCTATTCATCTTATCATCTTAGCAATATATCTAGTCTAGCTCTATATCAGTTTTTTAATTGTTTCATTGATGACAGTTACAACTGTTTTTTCTCTCATCCACTTATTTCATTTTCAATCTCTACTTGTTACTCTAAATATATACCTCTGCATACTTTGTTGAGAGATCAGAAGTCTCTGTATTGCTCTTCTGTTAAGTTTCCAAGTCTCAGATTCATAAGTAAGAACTGGAAAAATGTATCAAAAACCTTTCTTTTCAAACACATAGCTATATTTCTTTTTAATATTAAGTTATTTCTGTTAAAAGCACTCCATCTGAATGTAATTCTATGATTAATTTCATTCAATATGTTTCCATCTGTACGGTTTTTGTGTTAACTGTTTCTAATTCATAATTATCAATCTTTATTTTTTATTTTTTCTGATGAAATTTATTTAGCATTTATCTTTAGTCTTGCTTTCTTACTGACATCTGACAACTCTTGAAATATTTCGTGAAAGCTCTGAAGTATTAATTGTAAAAACAATTACATCATCTGCAAAATGTAGATGACTTAAATAATCTCTGTTTACTTTTACACCTTTAGCTTTTCATTTTAATCTGCAAAATACTTTTTATAAAACTCCTGTAAGAAGTTTTGAGATGTAGAATCATATTGGCGAAAACATATCTCACTATTAATGTATTAAGTATCTCCACGTAATCTAATATTTGCAGTCACATTTTGATAAATATTCTTCAAAATTTGACAATATCCCAGATCAATATTTTGATGATTCAAGGCTTTCATTATGATATATATGCTTCTAGAATTAAATAGCTTTTCATAATCAACAAATCACAAACAGAATGACTACTCCTATTTTAATGGATTTTTATATAACCTTTTCAGTACCTGGTATCCACAGTGCTAAAACCATTTTTAAATCCAGTTTGTTCTTTTGATTGATTAGAATACAAATTTTATTGGAGATGAGTTATAAAAATTTTGTTTAGAAGTGATAGTTCTGTAATTAACTTTCTTTTTGCATATCCCTATTTATCCAATATTAATATCAATCACTTTTCTTTATTTACTTTTTTACAATGTATTATACACTTACTATCATAACATTTTCGATTGTCTCTGCAATCTTCCTCAGATCTATAATAAACATAAATATATATGAATATTTATGCATAAACACAATTATTATATATTATACACATTTCTTTCTTCTTTTTAATAATATATCTATATATTCTACATATATGGTTTTTATACTCATATATATATATGCCTATATAAATATCATTAATCACTTCGATCATTTTTACATTTATATTATTTTTAATAATTATTTTTTTAACCATCTATATATAATATATTTTATATTCTATTTATTTATTATTTTTTATATTCACTTTTAATTCTAATATATTTTTCATTTTTAACATATTTATATTTTATTCCAACTTTAACATTATATTTTAACCTATATTCTAACTTTAAGATTATATATCTAATATATATATATAATCAAAATTACCTCAAATTCACAACTAAACCAGACTAGCCAAAAAATACTCTAAAATATCTACCAATGATATCACTGCTACAAGCAGACTTCAAAAAGCTACAAAATAACAAATATTTAAACTAAACATTACCCACAATTCCAATTACCTCCCATACACCCTTAATATTAAAACAACTTTTAAATAAGTTAATTACTTCAGAATCGTAAATTTTTAGTAATAAAGATTCTTTATTTCTTTCTTTTATTTCATTTCTCTCAAAAAGAAAACCATAGCTGTATAAAAATTAATAATGTGGCCTGTATTTTTTTATCGATATATAAAGCAGAACTAAGATATTTATTTCTAACCCTACTTTTATGAACTTTTGTTTTTTCAATTAAACTCAAACTACTCTGATCTCTATATATCTTCTTACAAAAATAAGGGATATTATACACTACTCCAGGTATAGTCTTTCTATCAAAAATTTCCTTTGTATTATTTAATAAATTTTTCAAAATAATATACCTTTTTCAAGCAATTTTTTTATTTCCAAACAAATTACTATTTTTACATATAATTTTTATAAGACAATTTAAATAGCAAAGAAATAAAATTCTTTTTTTTTTATCCTTTACATCATTCCAAATATTATTACTATTAAATAAAATATTAACAAATTTATCAGAGTAGCCAACACTCAAATAATCTTTATAAAGTTGACCTTTTTGAAACAAAGTCATCTCACTAGAATTATTTAATCTCTTATTTCTATAAATAATTTTTTAAAGCAGCTATTTTATGAGATACAGATCGATAGCTATCAGGTTTAATTATAGACACTAAATAATTTTTTAAAGCAGCTATTTTATGAGATAAAGATTGATAGCTATCAGGTTTAATTATAGACATTAACTCTTTACAGTACTTACATATGAGACCTGCAACATATTAGACTGCTGCACCTTTTCACATTCGTATCAATCCGCTGATAACTTTCTAATCTTGTGATCTGACTAAATAACGCATACACTTGGATCTTGTACAAACTTAAAATGATAAATTTGTCAAAGCAGACCATGTGTATATGATATTTTCACAAGATTTACAAAGTTATCAGCAGTCTGAATACGTATATGAAAAGGCGTAGCCGTTCTAGGACGTGACAGTAATGGCATCAGACTAAATCTAACAATATTAGAAATATAAATTTCACACAAAAATAAATCTGAAAAAATACATTTTTAACAATATTAAAAAATATCAATTTCATACAAAAATAAATTGAAAAGGTTTTATGCAATTCCTTAATGTTACTTTAAGTACGGACAAAACAATCACTAAATTACAAAACGCTTAAAATATACACATATGATACTTACCATGTAATATATAACAGGAATTGTGATGTTGGAACAATCATTTTGTCTATTATCTACTTTATTTTAAGTGGATAAAATTTTGTTTCAAAATGGAGAATAAGTAAAAAAAAATTTTTTTCTCAAAATAGAGACTTAATACATGATTGTGCAATATAACACCTGTATGGGATCTTCACCAGAAATGTTAATAAGTAGTAAATATATTTTTTTCAAAAGCAAAAAAAAAATTTAAATTACTATACTTATATTATTTCTTCAATGTGGTGGACTAATTTTTTTTGATGTCCAATATGATTCACATGAAAATGATCGGTAACCAGCAGCTCATAATTCAGCAGTTTTATAAGTTTTCAACACTCCGAATAAATTATTGATTCCTCTTCCACATTTTTTTTTATGGCTTCCATCAGAGTTGCAGCTGTATCATGAATTCTCGTGAAACATTCATCTGTCTCCCTACACAAGCTACCAAACATCCATTGTTCTGGAAGAATTTGTCCAGTTTTTTTTTTTTTGTGCAAAAGACTCTCATCAATTTCAACAATTTTATTAGGGCCTCCAATTTTACATTTTTCTCTACTAAACCAAGCTCTGTTTTCCCCCATTCTATGGATGTTAATTTGTGAGTCCAGCTGTAAATAAATCTGATCGCCATCAAAAATGGAATACTGGAACTCTCCAACCACATTCCCTTATGAAGGCCTATTTTATTATTATATCCTGAAATGTTACAACACCCATGCTTGTCCGAAATGTGAATGTTCTCCACCGCATTGATCTCAGTAGCAGGTAAAGTCCAAATGTTAATCATTTTGTACTGTTTTTAAAAAAAAGAAAAAAAATTATAGTATTACTCGGAAAATTGGAAATAAATAAATCAGCATTGAAGTAAAAAACACTTTGAGAACTTGTCTGAATGAAATCTAGACAATAAATGAAATTGTAAATGTATCATGTTATTGGACGAGATCAGATGAGATCGCAGGGTTTATTTGATGGGATTGCAAGGTTAGAAATTTATCATGAATGTGGAAAGGCATACCATCTCTCCTATGTTGCAGGACTAATACATAAATACCCTCTTTAGTCTTAACAATCATTTACCAACTCTTTTAATTTATCATTCTCAACTACAGACAAACAATTGCACATCTAATAAATAACTTTAAATATAAACAATTATTTTTAATAATAATTTCCTCTTCCAAATAATTAATATAAACTGAACAAATTAAAGGAGAAATAATATAATCTATTATCCACCCTTTCTCAATCTTTTAAAAATTACCATTTTAAGTAAAATACACAGAATCCACCAGTAATAAAAACAAATCTTTAATAACTTTAATTTTATTCTTTGACAAAGATCCATGTTTAACCAACACAGATATAAGAGCATTAATACTGCTCAATCTATCAACAGTTTGATACATATTTTCAATATCCAAATTATCAAATACCTAATTCGTTTCCATTTTAAAATTATTAATCTTATCAAAAGCCACAAAAGAAGAAGAAACTGACCAAAATCAACAAATTGTTTGAGAAAATTATTCAAGAAACTAGAAATACCCTCCACGCCAGCAACATTACCTGTAAAATCAAAAATAAATATTAAAGGAAAACCATCTTTGTGAGACTTAATATTCATAAATATCTTAGCTGCTATGACAGGGGTCCCCAACCTTTTTGCACTTAAGAGCACATTCTATAATACCGGCCAGGTGGCGGGCACCATTTATTTTTTTCAACCAGATGGCGGGCACCATTTATTTTTTCAATGTAAATTTATAGTTGGATATTGTATTATACACATAATGTACAAAAAAATATTTATTTCAAAAATAAAATTTTAACATATAATTAATGTTTATATTTTTACGCTGTAAAAGTATAGTATGCCCTACAATTTGATTACAATATAATACAATAATTTATAAGAAATTTTAAAAACTAAATTTATTTGTATCAGATAATTCACTAAATATCAGCCTTTTACAGCTACTGTACATGCGCTTTAATGAGTGTTAAATAATAAATGAATACTTTTCAGTGCCCATACAAGATATAGCATTTAAGAAAGAATAAAATGAATCCACTTATTCTTTCCGAACCCAAATGTTTATATATGGGCAAATCTTAAGTACTGGCAAATAAAGCGTGAAGATTTGCCAGTACTTAAGATTTGCCCATATATAAACATTTGGGTTCGGAAAGAATAAGTGGATTCATTTTATTCTTTCTTAAATGCTATATCTTGTATGGGCACTGAAAAGTATTCATTTATTATTTAACACTCATTAAAGCGCCTGTACAGTAGCTGTAAAAGGCTGATATTTAGTGAATTACAATTATAAACATCGCGCTATAAAAATAAATGCTTGTATCAGATAAATAATTTTTTATCGTGTTCGGATAGCGGCGAGCACACGTAAAATAGTCTGCGGGCACCATGGTGCCCGTGGGCATAGGGTTGGGGACCCCTGTGCTATGAAGTCATTAGGATAACATTTTAAATAATCTATTCTAGTAAAAAAATTTAAATTTAACCATTTTTTTCATATTATCTATTAATCTTCTTTTACTAAACATCACATGATCACTATCTCATACTAGTACAATATTTGTTATTAAACAGTCCAAAACTCTCCATATAGTAGTGCCTCTTGTGCTAACAAACAATCTTGGTGCCGAGGCTTGTTAATCCTTTTTCCTTCCCCTCCCCTCCCCCCCCTTTTTGTTTGGTGTGCCCTCCTTGGGGGGGGGGTTTGGTGGGGGGGGCGCCCCTTTTTTGGGTTTTTTCCCCCCCCCCCCCCCCCCTTTTTATTTTTTTTTAACAAAACTATGAGAATGAAATTGAAAACACTATTAATATTTTCAATACAAGATAGTGTTTTCAATTTCATTCTCATAGTTTTGTAGTTAAATAGAGTTAAAAGATGGGTGCTGGAGGGTTGCATTAGATCCTAAGATCTAGGTGCAGTGCTCTCAGATCCAAGGCTCTTCACTGAAGAAGGCCACAAGCCAGAAACTAGTCTGGGGATATTGGATGAGTAGGCACTAGATAGGGATTTTATGCACAAGCCTTCTGGCATCCATTGATTGCTCTTGTTAGCACAAGATGGCACTATTATATGGAGAGTTTTGCTTTGTTTTGGATTGTTTAATAACAAATATTGTGCTAGTATGAGATGGTGATCATGTGATGTTTAGTGGTTTAACACCAATCCTGCCTAATAGGATAGTGGTGGTTATGGTTGTTAAAGAGCCAAAGACACCAAAATGTATGGGTACTGGATTGAGTTCAGACCCATATGACTATATAAGTTATTGAGCTTGTATTGAAAATATTAATAGTGTTTTCAATTTCATTCTCATAGTTTTGTAGTTAAATAGAGTTAAAAGGTGGGTGCTGGAGGGTTGCATTAGATCCTAAGATCTAGGTGCAGTGCTCTCAGATCCAAGGCTCCTCACTGATGAAGGCCACAAGCCAGAAACTAGTCTGGGGATATTGGATGAGTAGGCACTAGATAGGGATTTTATGCACAAGCCTTCTGGCATCCATTGATTGCTCTTGTTAGCACAAGATGGCACTACTATATGGAGAGTTTTGCTTTGTTTTGGATTGTTTAATAACAAATATTGTGCTAGTATGAGATAGTGATCATGTGATGTTTAGTGGTTTAAGACCAATCCTGCCTAATAGGATATTGGTGGCTATGGTTGTTAAAGAGCCAAAGATAGTGATCATGTGATGTTTAGTGGTTAGTTCAGACCCATATGACTATATAAGCTATTGAGCTTGTATTGAAAATATTAATAGTGTTTTCAATTTCATTCTCATAGTTTTGTAGTTAAATAGAGTTAAAAGGTGGGTGCTGGAGGATTGCATTAGATCCTAAGATCTAGGTGCAGTGCTCTCAGATCCAAGGCTCCTCACTGATGAAGGCCACAAGCCAGAAACTAGTCTGGGGATATTGGATGAGAAGGCAATTGATAGGGATTTTATGCACAAGCCTTCTGGCATCCATTGATTGCTCTTGTTAGCACAAGATGGCACTACTATATGGAGAGTTTTGCTTTGTTTTGGATTGTTTAATCTTCTTTTAATCACATTACCAGGATCTTTTTCTAAACACATATATTTACCATTATTTAATTCTTTAATCATTTTCTCCCCATTAGCCTTTAAACTATCCTTAAGACGTCTAACCTCAGTAAGATTAGCAATAAATTTTTCTTTCCTTTGTAAGCTTTTACTTAAAACCAATTGAATTCCAACTTTCTGCTCATCACTCAAATTACTAGATTCAATAGACGAAATTGTATCAAAAACTATATTTTTTGAATGAAGAGGAGCAAAATTAGGGCCTTTACCAAGAATCTCATAATTCTCTGTCATTTAACTTAATATCAGAAAGATTAACTTTATTAATAGAAACATTACTCTCAAATACCTTATCGCTACAATAAAGTTTATTTCACTACAATAAAGTTTATTTATTTTTCCAAACAACCATTTTAATTTTCTTTCATACTTTCTACAATATAAATTTGACCTATTTATTCTAAACTGCTGCATGAAAAAATTTAAAATTGAATAATTAAAATCTTGCCTCTTATCTAATCAATTTCTATTCCTTCTATATTCCTAAATAAATTTGTAACACTTAATAAAATTTTCTTTCAAAAATTTATTCAAAATATACATTCGCAAATTCCGAACTAAATTCCGATTTTTAAACAACTTTTTTGGCTAATTTCTTTTGTCCTTTATTTTTTGGAGGTTTTGTGTTTTAAGAATGCATCAGAAAATTCATTTAGATATTAAAGCAACATTTTTTTTTTCCTGGAATGAAATTTAAATGATATATATTAGATCTCATTTTTACAGATTCATCTCCTTTAATAGTTCTTGATTTGTTATAACTAGAAACAAGTGAACATTTAATATAGTAACACATTTTCTGAATTGTTTTACCTTAATAATCCTGTTTATTATTACATAATCCAAGGTTTCCATCATTAGATGATTCTATTTTATAAAGGTATTATTGAGTACTGTATTCCACATCAATAAGACGACAAGAATACCAATCATATATATTATTTTTCGTAATCTTTTATATCTTAATCTCTTTTTTTCTTTCTAAAAAGATCCCAAAACAATATATTGTAATGGGCTCAATTCAGTTTAATCCTCTCTCTTCAAATGATCCTGATGTGACATTTATAAAGTAATATTAATAGTTATACAAAAGAAATCTTAATTTTTGCTGTGATGGACTTGTAGCAGCCATAACCCAGAGCCAAGTGGTTTTTAAAGCTTAATCTCCCAACAGTAACTAAGGCAAAATAAAAGACATCATTAGATAAATACGTGAATGCTTGGCTTTAGTTTCTATCAACCATTAATTGATATTTGCCCAAGCAATATATTTATGGACATCAATATGTTTCGACTCCGAATGCCAATCTTATGCGTGCATAAGAATTATGTTGCTGGGATCTTATGCGAATAATAATATGGTATTAGTAATACTAGGCCATTAGCCAGCTCATCAAGGGTGGGTAGTCCTGCGACCAACAGAGATGTGTTACTTTAGGGCAGTACACACAAAATTGTGCAATATGTAAGACATACATTTAAATTAAACTACTAACTATGAGATAATGAAAGTAAATAAAGACGAAAAAACAAAAAAAATATGTGTTCAATCCTTTAATGGGAATACATGCATAAATACATATTTTTAACAGATCAAATTATTATTAATTATAACAAAATATTCTTTACATTTAGATATATGAAATTTTAATGGACGTGGACATATATATATATATTTTAACCGGTCAAATCATTCTTCATTATAACAATTAAACATTTTCTCTTTACATTTAGATATATGACATTTTAACAGATGCAGACATATTTTTAACAGGTCAAATTATTATTAATTATGCGAATCACACATTCTCTTCTCATGCTTACATATAAATTTTAACAGAACTAAGTCCAAGTTATGTTGAAAAATTAATGTGTGCACATTTACATTTGTATAAAAAAAAAAAAATAGGCTGTTACCTTTTAGTCCCCAAGGAAGTTAGATTGCTTTATTCATGAGTAAAGTAAGCTTACTGAATGAGTCAGGATCCATAGTGAATGTCCATCATGAAAGTCTATAATTTCTGAGTAAATGATCATGTGTCCGAATGCTTGATGCAATGAAGGTGGATGGAGTGGATTTCTGAAGTTTAAACCATCATGGGGCAAAGAAGCAACTTTGTTGTATTTCTTGGCACTATGGGAGCAAACCCCACGACGTCTACAGTTTCACCCCCATATATCATGCCGGCTAATATATATATATTTTTTTCAATCGCGCAGGTACAAAAAATTAATCATTTATAACAGCGTTTCCCAACCTGTGGTACGCGTACCATTGGTGGTACGCGAGTTGCTGGTTGGTGGTACGCGAAAAATAATCAATAATGGCAGACATAAAAAAAAATCAAATCATAAAAATATCATAGAAACGTTTTTTCCTATAATTCATAAAAATTATTTTAATTAATAATATTATACAGTAAAGTTGTTAATATGTACAGTCGATGCGAAAATCCAGCAATCGATATCGTTTTTTTGGAGTGCATTTTTAAATTTAGCCGTTAGCCATTAGTAACTTGAGATATTGCCGCCACTGTTGTCATGGTGCTGCACTCTTGTTCACTTCAGCGCGGCTTACAAATGACAGGTTATTGTTTGTGATTGTATCATCTTTGTTTATTAAAATTCATTGATCGCCATATAACCCGCTTATTCGAATTTAGACAAGAAGGACAGTTTTTTTTTTTTGAAGACAATTCTTTTGATCTTTCTTCGAAATTGTATGATTTTGGTTGGCTTCATTCAGGTGATTGCATATTTAACTGATATTTTTTTGCAAATAAATAACTTAAATTTGACACCTCAGAACAACTCGATAACGATCTTTAATGTTAATGATAAAATTGAAAATATGATTAAGAAATTAGATTTTTGGAAGCAGTGTATTGAAAACAATCAATCGGAAGTATTCAAAACTACATATTTTTTTGTTTGAAAATAAGGTTAGTCTGTCTCAAGATATACGAGAAAATATAATAGCACATTTAACAGGATTAAAATTGTCTTTAATGGAATATTTTGCAAAACCCGAAAACACAAATGATAAGTGGATTTCAAACCCCTTCTATGAAGAAAATTTAGAAAAAGCTACATCATTATCAATAAATGAGAAAGAAAATTTAATAGAATTATCGACACAATCTAATTAATTTTGGTTAAACATTAAAGATTATGAACAACTTTCTGAGAAAGCTCTTAAATTATTATTACCATTTACTAGTATGAAATTAGTAGAGAAAGAGCTTTTTCTTCATATATTTAAAAAAAAAAAAAAAGTATTGAAACAAATTGAATGCAGCTGTAGACTTAAGAGTATATACCTCACATCTTTTGAACCAAATTTCAAAAAAAATATGTTTTTCGAAACAAGCACAAGGATCTCATTAAATTTATTTTATAAAAAATATTTGATTATGATAAAATATATTAATTGGTTTTTTATAATTTTGTGTTTTTATTAAAACCATTTATTAGTAAACGAAATATGACAAAATAGTAGATAAATATGAAACTTTGAACAAACACATATATATATATGTTACAGTGAATTTATATTTTCAGTGAGTTTATAATCGTTTAAGCGTATTTCAATGTAATTTGTCTCATTGTGATGTGAATACATGGTCACCCTATAATATTTATAATGCAAATAAAATAACACACTCGCAATAAATTTCACAAAATACAATCATTTTTACGAAGTGGTACAATTTAGCGTGACGTATTACCAAGTGGTACGCGAGCCAAAAAAGGTTGGGAAACGCTGATTTATAACAACAGCTGATAGTTCTATTAAATATCAAATAGGGACCAGCAGCAAAAAAAAACAAAAGATAACAGATAAAAGACCAAAGGCAATGGACCAAAAGCAAAAGACCATGCTATATTCTCCTTTAGCTACTTATATCATTTTCTCCTGTTCTCAGGCCTGAATTCCCCTCGGTCCTCCATACTTCCTACATTTTTTTAACTGTAACTTACTTAATCTCCTCATTCCTGGACATTACAATTTTCTAGCTCCACGTCCCTTTGACTTTAGTTTTTTTCTTTTATAAAAGAAAAGCTTTTAACACATTTTATCAGATTTACAATTTTTTTTAAAAATTTTAACGAGCATAACTTTAAACAGGATTTCCATTTACAGCGTTTCAGATACAAGAACAAAAGCTGTTTCATTTTTTTATTATCTTCTTAAAACAAAATTCTATACAATAAACTGTATTTTTATATTGGACTATTTCCATCATTTAATATGTGTGTTGAATGTCTTTAGAAAAGTTTAATTTTTGTTAAATATTCCAAATGCATTCAACTGTTAGTAATTTCATGGCAAACAGGTTAGTATATGCACCAACTGTTAGTAATACCACAGCAAACAGGTTAGTATAAGCACAATGTTTCGAGAGGTATTTTTGCTGTGATATTACTAATAGTTAGTGCATATACTAACCTGTTTGCTGTGATATTACTAACAGTTGAAATCATTTGGAATATTTAACTAAAATTTAAACTTTTCTAAAGACATTCAACACACATATTACTAATGATGATGGAAATAGTCCAATATAAAAATACAGCTAGAACACCATCATCACAAACCTTCAGAAAAACACTCTATACAATAAAATTTATATATTAAATACATATATTTTTTCTAGAATATTCTATGCATGCTATATTTATTTTTAATATATATGCACACATATACCCCATTAAAACTAATTGAGCATAAGACTTCCTTTAAGATTGCTTAGTTTAATTTATATATTTTTTAATACATGCATTAAAAGGTAACTATATATACTAGACTATTTAAAGTTCCCCTTTTACCTTGGAACGGGGTTTGAAACCTGCCCCTGTTACAGTATGTAAATAAAATATATATTCCGTTTAATGAGTAATATTTCTGTAATATAATTTTCCATTACTCCATTCTCATTCAAAGTAGAGACTGGTTTTTATCCACTTTTAACATCTTGTGGTGGGCTGACCAAAGACTTGAAAAAGATATATGATCGTCTCGAGGCACATTTTTTGATGAACCAGAAGTTATCAGTTGACCCAAATCACATTCTCTTACACTTATCTTTATCATTGATTAGTATATATCAATAGGCAATTACTGTAGTTTAATTGATAAGTGTCAAATTTACTGCCCTCACAACTTTGCTACAAACCACTTGATGAAAGTATATTAATATTTTTTATTGGTCATTCATTAAACTAAAGATGATCCATTTCTGTTGAGTAATTTTCACTACACCGCTCACGCAAAGTAGGGACTAATTTTTATTTAATTTTAGCACCTTGTCGACGGCTGTAATCATAAACATATGACCAAACACATGAAAAAAATGTATGAAGTGATGAGTGCATTTTGGGGATCATACATCTTTTTTTTTTTACATGTTCTTTGTCATAGGTTTATGATTACACCCCTCCACAAGATGTTAAAAGCAAATAGAAAACAGTATCTATCTTGCTTGAGAGTGGTGTAGTGCAAATTACATTACAGAAATATTGGATAATCTTTAGACTAGTGAATAACTAATAAAAATTTATTAATGTACATATTCCATGTTTTCTTTTAATTACTACTGAATTATTATTATTCACTTTTTTCATCCTGATGTTCCAATCACTTCATAATGTCTCTATCGACGGACTATGACTTCAAAAATATGTATTTGAAAGACAAGTTTTTAGCATTTCAAACAATTAATAAATTGTATTAAAATTCTCCAAAATAACCATATTCTTTAGAAAAATATATATTTTCCTCCACTTTTTCTTTTATTTTAATTAATATAGTAGTAAAAAGAAAAGGTGGCTAGGATGGGTGGGTGAAAGAATATATGTGTGTTTTGCTAAAGAAAGGAGTTGTAATTAATTTTTGGAAATTTTCATACAAATTTATTAATTGTAGAGAATGTTTTTAAGAACTTATCTTCCATATTGCAGATTTTTGAGGTGGTCAAAATGACAAGAAGGAAGCCGCAGATATTAATCATTCACTTTTAAATGAAATAAGTGTAAGTCAAATAATTTTACTTTTGGGAAATATATGTATTCAAGTACGAGTGCGTGTGCGGCGCAACTGCTCCCAAAAGCTATTAATACAAAATAGCTAACTAAAAATAATAAACTAGCTGAGCGCTTTCAAAGGATCTTGCCTTCATAATCATAGCTTGCTAATACATTTAATGATATGCAAATATGCTAATTCCATTTTTTTGATAAAGCAAAGCACGTGTCCTTCCTGTTTATGGCATCGTTGTCTCGTGAGATGAATAAAGCCTCTTTGATTTTTCTTTTGAGGTCATGTCTCTCTCTACACACGATTGTGGGATTGTCCGGAATGCACTCATGGTGACTTGTGCTCTGGTGCTGATAGAAAACTGAATCAAAGAGGCTTTATTCATCTCACGAGACAACGATGCCATAAACAGGAAGGACACGTGCTTTGCTTTATCAAAAAAATGGAATTAGCATATTTGCATATCATTAAATGTATTAGCAAGCTATGATTATGAAGGCAAGATCCTTTGAAAGCGCTCAGCTAGTTTATTATTTTTAGTTAGCTATTTAGTATTAATAGCTTTGGGAGCAGTTGCGCGCACACGCACTCGTACTTGAATGAAATAAGTGTGTATTTTATATATTTTACAGATAATCATTAATTCACATGCCACCAATCCAAAAACTTCTATTATAAAACAAATAAGACATAATCCCCATCTAATCCTTTTTTTTAACCACAATTATGTCACCTAGTGTAAGCTTTAGTAATCAATAGATACCAGATTAATAAATCCCTATCCAATACTGTCTTACCCAAAAGATTCAAATGTTCTATTCCTAGAACAAAAACTCCTCATTGATGAAACCTGTAAGTTAGAACCTAGTCTGGGTATATTGGATAGGGTAACATGCATAGGAATTTATTAGATATTACCATTCGGTATTTATTGATTACTAATGCTTTTACTAAATGGAGTAATTGTGAGAGAGAAAAAATTGCAAATAAACTTCCATTATCTGAACAAAATTACGAAGTATTGTTTTTGCTATGTCTTAGCTCATTAATCCTCAGAATAATACATTTAGTACAGAATATTATTTTCTTGAGAACACAAAGAACAACTCAGACTTCAATTTATACAATGTAATATACACATTAATATATATAAAACAGAAACCAAGCATCCAGTATAGAAAAATTCACTAAAACTTTCACAAGCTTTAATTAAAATTCAATGTAAAAAAATTCACTTTCAATTTTTTTTTACTAACAGTTGAATTGTTTTATATATAACGAGAGAATGAACTTCACTAACTCATTCTAATGTAGTTTTTTTCACTGACAGAGAATTCGTTTTATATATAACAAAAGAATGAACTTCACTAACGCATTCTAATGCAATTTTTGTGTAATATATATATATTAGGCGCTATTATATAAAAATTGTTGTGGCAAGTGAAATGAAAACATAAAAAAAGTCACGCTTCATCATTGATATATAAGTATAATATAATCTAGATACATGAATCAGAATACTATTCTGATTTATAATATTAGAATATAAGAAAAATTTAATTATAGAGAATTTGAACACAGACATTCAAGCACCTTTAGTTAAAATCATCTACAATTACCCGATCACAGTTAATTAAGAATATAAGTCCTTTCACTTATTAAGCCTATTCACTAATATTAATACTAAAGGCAGTACATTTACCATTACCATCATTGTTGACCTTTAAGCCTGGCAGCACTTTAGGCTTGGTGATCTGTTTTGATCCTAGTTGGCTTATTGAATTTCTGAAACCGAGATCCTGGGAATAAGACATCTTCCGCTGTTTTTTTCCACTGCTTCATTCTGGCAACACAGTTGCCTCAAAGCGACTTATTAAGAGCCTATGTTGCTTTTTTCAACTGTTTATATATTTTCGTTTCTTTTGTTTTCTGGAGTAATTAAGCTCATTGGGGAAAATCCCGGTGATGAGTATATTTTAAGTTTAATCTTGCCTTTATAAATTTAATTAGTATTTTAACTCGTACTACATTATCTGACTTATTACTTATTTATTCTGATAATAATTACTGTACTCAATATGTTTTCATTAAATATTTTATATTACAGCAATTTGGTTAATCTTGTTCTGGCTATTTATTATTTATCTATTTATTTATTTCCTCTCTGTAAATTAATTTCATAACTTATTAAATTGCATAACTTAATAATATATATATATATATCAGTTTTGGTTAACTGTTTAATTAATTGTTTTCTAAAAATTTTGTGTTGTCATTCTGTGAGATGGATGGAAGAAATAAGGAAATGTATTGAGGTGATGGGAAGATGAGGAGCTAGAAATTAGAGATGGATTGCACTTGTAGAGACTATCCTGTAGTGGATAAATATATATTTTAAAGTGTTTATATTGTTTTTAATAGAATAAATTTAATTGGAATACAGCAACTATTTCTAATATCTACATCTCTCTTCTGTGTATTTAAATGGGCTTAAAGTCCTATAGACCTACATATGAGGAATCAGAGAAACTTATGGTTAACATAGATCTCACAACAAAATTGACCAATAAGGATTTAAACATGCCATCATCAGATTTTTAATGATATGGATGGTTGAAGAGTGGAGAAGATTGAAACCTGTTCATTAAAGTTTAAAGATTTGCTATCTTAATATAAACCGAGCACTGATTATATATCTGTGTAGGAGATGACGATCCAACCAATTGATGAGGGCTGGTTCAACATGAAATATTTATATTGGAGATCATTTAACTTGTTCATATGTGTATTGGTTGTATAAGATGGAGTGGATGACGAAAGGGAGCTTGAATATCTTATTCAAATCCCCTCTAATAACTACAGATAGTAAAATTAATATTTATTTTCATTTTCTGCAGAGTTTGGTTTTATAATAGGTGAGGTAGAAATGGGGATTTATTGTTGAAATTGGAAAAATTCACAAATTCAAGAAAGTCTCTGTATTGGGGATTTCCAATCATTGGTAATCTATCAGTATTTTTTGTTCCATACTGATTTTTTAATTCATGTGATAGGTGACCGTAATTTTTTCAAAATATGTAGCATATTATATTTTAATGTATGTCATTATTTATATTTAAAAATGCTAAAATAAAAATATCTCACCAGTTATCTGAATTAACAAAAAATTAGGTATCTGCTGAACCAGTGCAAAATGACTGAGCCCCATGACTAATTCAGACTATTAGAATCTCTTATTAATGATCAAATATTTTGAAAACAATCAATAAAATGATTAGGCAGGGATTGCTATTGAACAGAATCTTAAAAACATTTGGGATAGATATAATCCACCATTATCACTTTTTTTTTTATCAAAACATCACACTATCACAATTTCATATGCTTAAACATGCTGCTAATCAGAGTACCAAACACTCCATTTACTAGTGTCATCAAATGCAAGCCTTTTCAATCATTGGATGCAGGAAGGTTTGTGCATAAAATCCCTACTTAGTGTCTACTCATCCAACATCTCTAGACTAGTTTCTAACTTGTGGCTTTCATCCCTTGGATTTGAGAGCATTGTACCTAGACCTTAGAATCTAATGCAACCCTGAATCAATTACAACCCTCCAGCAGAATCTTTGCTAATTTGGAAAGCTAGGATCCTCAAGATGAAAATATCATGTGGAGGGTTTGGTATTTTTATTAATAGCATCTGTAAGCATATGAAATCATGATCATGGGATGTTTTGATGGTTTTATACCTATCCTCCCCATAGGACAATGGTGGCTGTTGTTTTTGAAAACCCAAAAACACTCAATCATATGGTTGCTGAACTGAATTCAGATTTATATGAATATACAAGCGAACGAGCTTGGGTTGGAAACATTATGGTATATTCATCTTGGGATTCTAGCTTTATAGTTAATCAAATAAGTAAAAGGTGGCTACTGGGGGTAGATCCTAAGATCTAGGTGCAGTGCTCTCAAATACAAGTTTCCTTACTGATGAAAGCCACAAGCTAGAAACTAGTCTGAGGATGTTGGATGAATAGTTATTAGATAGGGATTTTATGCACAAACCTTCTTGCATTATCCATTGATTACAAAGGCTTGCTCTTGGTGGCAATACCATATGGAGAGTTTTGTAAGGTAAAGGGGATTTAGATATAAAAACCATAAAGTGGGCACAAAGATAGTGTTCTGAAAATGGAATGGAGCAGGATAGGAGAATATGGGGGAAAATTAGCATGGGGAATAGAAAGGGAAGGTAGGGTGGCTAACAAGTTCCTCTGGGCATAGTGGCTGAGAGATTCCTGACTCCGAGAAAGAAGCCATAGTATATCGTATCCCAATACTCATCATTTTTTTTTATTATCAATATCTGAAATAGAGATTTATTCTATGTATAAGGCAAGAATCTGGCAAATTTTTAAATACAATATATACATATAGCTGAAGTTTTAAAAAAATAGAAATCATATTAGTTAAAAAGTTTTTTTTAAAAAAAAAAAAAAAATGTAAATATTTAAGCAAAAATATTATCGTTAAAAAAATATTATCATTAATGAAGCAAAAATTTTAAATATTAATGTTTGCCATTGCGTTAATTAATGAGATGTTTAAATGTGAATTTAAACAAAAAGTGAGCTATTTTTTTTTAATGTATTGTATTCCAGATTTTTCAAATTACTTCTGTTTTTGTTTCTGTATCCTTGACATTTCAATTTATTTGTTGTTATTTATTTTGACAGCTATTATAAAAATTCAATGAAATAAATTAAGATATTTGTCAAACGCAACTAATTTATTCTCACACAACGTTTTATCAAGATTTTAATATCAGTTTCTTCAAATAAAACAACGCAGACTATGAACATGCGCACAAATACCAAAATAGTATTAATAAAAAATAAATGACAAGTACAATCGAAGATAAACTGAAGGTGCACAAGCAATCATTTCTACCTATTAACTAGTTCTCTATTCTAATGACTCGGTTTTAAGTATTAAAAAAATGAAATTATTTCATGCAGTTAATACTTAAATAAGAACAATAAAAAAGATCCACAAAACTAAATTATAACTGAAATACAGGATTATTATATACCTGTATCAATATATGTAATATATAGAGTATATGAGCACAGACTTTCACACGACTCTCCCCCCACTTTCCACTCTATCTCATAACAACTATACACTTGAACACATATATGTCGAAAAAATAAATAACCAATATCCGTATTTCATGATAAACCAGCAATCATCAGTTAGTCCTGATTATCGTCTCCACACATATATGCATTAAGTACTCAGATATATTAAGATAGCCAATCTTCATACTTTAATGGACAGGCTTCAATCCCAACTCCATCCAATTGAGCAACGGTTTTTAAATATTAATGAAAAAATGTTAAGTAATATCTGAGAAAAAACCTTATAACTTATTTAAGATATTTCCATATTGCTTCTTGATTGGTGTACTCATTTTGCAATTTTTTTTCACTTTTATTTGGGCATCATCAGCTGAGTGACTTATCCTTAACCTTTTTTTTTACTATAAGAGTAGGATGCCACTCCTTTAGAGGTAGATCGATCAGACTAATAAATTATTTGAATCCCTCCTCCACTCTGAATCTTATCATATTTAAATTATCCAAGCTTAACACAGAGCTTCAAACTCTGTAAACCATTATCTTATTTAAATCCTAATTAGATATTGATTGTATATGTCATAGTGTGTCCCTATGAAAAAGATGACTGGTTCTCTCTTCAAACTGCGTGCGGTGACATTTTTAAATCAACACGCTTTATACAGAGACATGTTCAGCTATTTGCCACAAAAATTTTATGGCACTTGCACATCTGGATCAGAGTTATGGTGTGGTAGTGTCTTTTGCACCTTCATGGATCATCTTCACTGCTCTCCCTACTATCCTAGAATCTTGCAAATCACTTGAAAATGTTATTATGACATACACAGTTTGAACCATTTCAAACATTTTATTAGGAATTTTCCCCAATTTTAAGGTATTCCATCATGGATTAAAATATGAAAGTATCATTTTATGTCATGATCCAGACAGTAACACTTAAAATTTTTGTGGTGAATAGATAAACTCTGTTGTTACCTAATATGTATTGATTTAGAAATGGTACTACAGGCAGTTTAGGGAGAAAACCAGTTACTTTTTCACTGGAATCCATTGTGTATTTTAGCAATATCAGTTATCAACTTATCATTTTTGACCAGTCTCTTTTGAGTGTATCTGTTCTGTAGCACTTTTTCAAATCATTCAGCATACTTTCCTATGTATTCATCTCACATGTAGTCTTTTGATAGGTTTTTTAAAAATCTTAGGATTTTTACTTTATTTCCTTAGTTACAATTACTCCATTTTTTTGATTTACTCTATCTGAAAAGTAATTCATCAACTATTTAATATTGTCTTTACATGTGCTTAGTTTGATGCAGTGGTCGGATAGCAGACTTTGGAGTTCAAGAGCCATGGATCGCAGGCCAGCTCTGTCACTTCTGATGCTTGAACCTCTTATGAACTCCTGAATAACAAAACATTGAATTACTATTATCTTAGAGTTCCCAGAATGCTTTGGTGCAGTATAGAGTGGCATATTGGCTCAAGGTCCATGAATTGCGGTTAGTTGGTGTTTCTGATGCTTGAACTTCTTATGATATCCTTTAATAAATCATTTGATTATTCTTTCTGAGTTCCCAGCATGCTTTGCTATAGCGGTAGAGTAGCAGACTCTGGAGCTCAAGGTTCATGGATTGCAGTTCGCCCCAACTTTTGGTGCTCGACCTTCTCATGAGCTCCGAGCAATTATCTTATTTTTAGCCCTGCAAAATTTAGTGCAGGGGTATATAATAGACCCTGGAATTCAAAGTTTATGGATAAAACAGCTCCATCATTTTTAGTACTTGAACTTTTTATGATCTGAATATTAAAGCATTTGATTATATATATATAACATTGTTTTTTAATCTAAAGTTCTATATAAGTTGTGCCATTACAATTTGGTCACTAGCCAAATTTATAGTAAAGTGCATGTAAGAAAGTGTAAAACAAAATCATCATCACATTTTATATAACCATAAAAGAAGCTGTAGGGCATCCAAGTTCAAACCCTACAAGGTCCAGTTCTAAAAGCTTTAGATAGAAAGAGAGTGGGTCAGCAATTATATGCTTTACTTGTTTGTGTGTTAATAAATCTCAAAAAGAGCAGCACACACATTTAATATTTAAATTTTCTGTTAAAAAGCAAAGTTATAATGCATACGTATAGGCAGTGTATGTGTAAGCTATTTAATTGTTTTATATTTCAACTATTCAACATTTTAAAAACTAACCTATGCTTGATCAATTCTAATATCTTATTTTATGCTTCTATTTTTCTTTCTATAATTGTAATTGGGATTTAAAAGTTACAGATTTAATTAAATAATAGGGTTATAATTACTAAGCCAGCAAATATATTATTTAATGTTAGTTTATGAATGATTTGAAATAATGAAGTGTGTGTGTACATTACATACAGAAATTTACATTTATTAAATATTGAAAGAAAAGGAAGGGTTAAATCTGTCAAATTATTTTTTTGTACAATTTTATGTTAAAAGAGGAAATCTGTTGAATCAGATATCTATTTTTGTAGCAATTTTGTTTTTGTAAATGATTGTTTGTCACTTTGGGAGCTTAAGCTGGGTGGGAACTCTAATTTTGAAATTGTCTTATCTTAAGATCTAAAGAAGGAAGCTCAAAAATTTGAAATGTTACCTAGGTATAAGAAAAAAAAAAGGATTAAGTCTATTTTTTTTTAAAAAACAAAAGTGTCTGGAAAAAGGATTAAACTTTTCAGTTGAAAAATAATTTAGTTGAAAATAAATTAGAGATCTAATTAAAACGAATTTGTCCAAAAATAGCAAGTGACGCTATCTCTGATTGGTTAAGTTAGCTAAAAAATTGGATATAAAAAGGTGTCTGGAAAAATCAGTTGAATTATTATTATTGTGATTATGATTCAGATTATTAGACTATTAAATTGAATGTTGAAAATATAAGAAATGACTGGCTAGAAAAATTATATGTATGTCCCATCTTTTCCGGACCATCTGGGGAAGCTGCACATCATATAGGAAAGAAAAGATGTTTTGTCTAAAATAATATTCTACACCTTTCAACTGACCAAAGAAATAAGATGTTCTTAATAAAAGGAAGAAAGCATTCACCTGCATTCGATGAAAGATGAATTAATCTACCGATAAATATTAGTCATCAAGTCCAATTAATTGTTCCAGCAACTGATTTTAAACTCAAGAAAATTTATAACATGAAAACAACTGCTGTATTTCATTCACTAAAAGAATCATGCTTGACAGGAAGAGAAGAAAAATTGATATAATGATTTCCAAATTATCCACTAAAGTAAATAACCTCAATAGGATCCTCATCATCAAATAATTATATACTTCAAGAAAGTGATTGTTCCAAAGAACACGGAAATTGTTGCTGCCAAGTATAGACAGTATACAAGACAAGTGAACCCTTGGATCAGTAATATGACTTTTATATCTATTTTCTTTATGCAATCAGAGTATTAATAAAATTTTAGTAATAAAGTGACATATTTTATTTAAAGAACTTTTAAAGACAATTCAGATCGATGGAAACCAAGAATGTCTTAATAATAATAGCTTTGAACTACATAAATGATTTTGAATGTATCAAAATTTATTTGTTTATTAATTTTACAGTTATGAAAAATATTAATGGGTAAAACAATTTTTTTTTATGGTATTATGATTTTAGTTTTAACTAATATATTATTATTATTTTGGGATAAAACACGCACATACATAGTAATATTTTATATGTGTATAATTGCGAGTGAATGTGAAATAATAGGTGGTGTTAAAATATTAAATTATTTTATCTTGAGAAAGTATAGATTTCAGCGCTTAGAAGGGAGGGGGAGAAAATAATTTAAAACTTGTTTCTAAAACTTGCTCTTTCAATTCTACTAAAATTTTTTTTTACATTCTACTTACATGTTAGATTTATAAAGTATGTGTGCTAATGAGCGGATAATTTTTTTTTTTTCTCTTGAAATACTTTTCTCATGGAGTGAAAATCATGGTCAATGTGACATCCAACTTAATACAATATACATTTGAAGGGAAAGGGGGAAGAACTTGAAATTAATCTGAGGATTGTTATATAATCAATTATTATTAGTATTCTTATTCATATCAATTTTCATGTATGTCTAGAAAATTTTATGTATATGTTAGAAATGCAGTAATAAATATTAGTTTGTTTTATTAAACAAGGCGTATATATTTCATTAAGTGTAGTCTTTGTTAAGTGTGATCATTCATCATCATCAGTGGTTGAATATCAGTTATTTAAGATATAAGTAAATATGCTAAAATTAAGCAATAATTATGAATTTCTTTATAAAAATTAGTTTTATGTTTAGGCTTAGTCCTATAGCTGTAGTTGAAACCATTGTCATTATCGTTATTATTATCATTATCATCATCGTCATCATCAATGTTTTAATTAATGAGCTGTTTAAATGTTTAAAGGCCATAAATAAATATTGATTCCATAATATTTAGTGATTTCTTAGTATTATTATAACCACATCCCGTCATCTATTTCATGCAAGGATGAGTGAATTGCCATCCTAAATTAGTTATATATAATCTGAGCTAGTAAACTTATAAAAATGTTGAAACACATTTGTTATGCTAAGATCTAAGAAATGATTTATGTCTAATATACTCCACTTTGGTTTAAAGATGTTTTACTTTTACCTAAATATTAGTGCATATAGTGATATGGCTCAAAAAGCAAAATCTCCCATTTTTATTAGAAATAAAGTACCAAAAGGGGATTCAAACCCGGTACATGTGAAAGGTTATTAGATATAACTGTGTCTAGATTCAGATAATCTAATGGTGCCCTGCTAGACCATATTCACTTAGTATTTGTTTAAACATGCACTTAACATCAAACCAAGAAATGAAAGTGGATAAGATCTACTGTCTGTATACCTGAGTTATATTTGATGGAATTACTAGTGTACTCACCTCACGTGATTTCATATACCTGAGTTATAATACTTGTTATTAATAATTTGCTTATAATTATTGATAGTGGGATATCTTGAGAAATCTAATTACAGAAATATGTTTCATTTCATCCAATGACCCGTAATATGATAGATAACTCAGTCTGATCTTTGGTTTAATAGCCACTACTCAGGTTAAATAATTCTTTTCTTTTGATATAAAAATCTACAATGCATTTTTCGTTTATTAAGCTAAATATTTATATTGGAAGCTTTTTGAAATAAAATAAATATTTATATTTGAATCATTTCTTGATTAAATAATATACTTGATCCTCTTCATTAAGTTAAGCTGAATATAATAATATACGGAATATTTTGGATTCATGATTTTTTTAATAATATTTGCCATTTCATGATCATTTAATCAATATCTTTTGATCTAAATCTTTAATTTTATTACAATGGATCTTTAATCTAGTTTATTTAAGTTACAATGATACTTTTGATCAGTTTATTAATGTTTGTAATACTTGAATATTTGAGATTTTAATAATGTTTGAATTTTTTTGATTTTTTAATAGACCAGATCTCATTTTGTTACCCGGATCTGTGAGCGATCTTTAATTTGTTACAATATATATATATTTATACTGATCTATAAGCTTCTTAATTCTATCCAAAAAGTTACCCCTGCCTTGTTTGTTTCATTTAGGAAACAATTCGAGAATTTACAGCTCTATAGCCAGTCATTTCCTATTACTTAGCCAATTTCTCACAGCAGATTTAAACAATTTTAGAAAAAACTATTTCTATTGCTATTTCTTTCTGAGAAATAAATTATTTTCTTAAAGTAAAAAGTTTTTGACTATTTTATCGTAGTTTACTTACAGTCAGAAAAATGTCAAACATCCACTGAGGGTTAGGTCTCAAATTATATCAGTCAGCATGCCTTGATTACAGTAGTGTCATCTAGTGTGTGTTGACTTATTTACTGCTTCATTAAAAATAGGTGTCATTCTGTAACTGAAATACATACAAAATAACTTGAGAAAGAAGACCCCATAATTACTAGAACAAAAATTTCAAGCAAATGCCAGTCTTAAAAAGTAGTATTGATAAATCTTAATATAAAATATTAATTTTGTTATTATTACTCTGCAATTTATTACAACTTTTTTCTTTTTTAGATTTTTTTTGGTAAGGGATGATTAAAACTTGTTCCCCATGGACCAAGAAATGACAAGTATCAAGAAAGTCCGCCGAGAACCAATCAACCCATCTGAAGAGTACCATGGATACCGTTGGACTATTGAAGACTTTAGTAATTATCAAGAGAAATTAATTGTACTGAATCTCCCCTATGAGACACCCCCCGGAAAGAAATGGAAATGGAGAGTTCTTTTGTACCCTAATGGTGATGGGGAAGAAAATTTTGGCTTCCTTAGTGTCTATTTATCTTGTACTCTTGCTGCCAAAGCTGAAATTGTAGTCAGTGGATTCTTCGCTATTGTCAATCAGTTAGGAGCACTCACTAATAGATGTCCTATTCGCCATACATTTTCAAGGGAGGAAACCGAAGCAGGTTATCCTCAGTTTATGAACAGGAGTCATCTTCTTAGTACTATGAACTCAGCTCTTCCTGATAAATGTCTAGTCCCAGATAATGTGTTGACATTACACGGAGAATTTGAATTTGCTACTGCCCATCCTCAAATTACTGTTTCCCCTTGCCATTTACTTGATGATTACGCTCGATTATTAGAGCAGCACACATTTTCTGACATTACATTGAATATCGGAGCACGGAAGTTTTATGCCCACAAAGCGATCTTGTCATCGCGATCACCTGTATTTGCTGCTATGTTATCTCATAATATGAAAGAAGTACGAGATAGTGTCGTCAACATCACTGATATGGATGCCGACGTCATGGACGCGTTGCTTCATTATATATACACTGGAAAAGTTCCTCAAATGGCTTCCATTGCTGATGGATTGCTTGCAGCAGCTGACAAATATGATATGGATCATCTTAAATGTTTATGCATGGAATCTTTATGTTTCAGTTTGAACAATTCTAATGTTGTTAGTACACTCATTCTAGCAGAAAGACATAACTGTACAGAATTAAAAGCCGCAGCTTTTGCATATATTACAGAAAATGTGCAAAGCATTCTCTACAGTGAAGAATGGAAGACTCTTGTCAATGATTACCCTTTATTAGTCAATGAAGCTTTTTTACGCTATGTCGAACGTCAAACCACAAGAGCGCAAGATATGTTTGATTGACTAGTATGGTGCTTGGACAGCAGCAGTGAAGAAGATGAGGATGACAGATGGACTAGACATTAGTCGTGAAGTATATTTATTGTTACAATAAATGGAATTTATAAATATTTTTAAAGTAAAAGTCAGGGATATAATTTAACCAATAATTAGCTTTGTTTTTTCATGACAGTGGAAAAAAAATCCTATTTCTATAATACTTCAATAATCATAGAAAGAAAGGAAGATATTTTAAATGAAAAGCATTAAAAAATTTATTAAATCCTTGTGCAATATTATTAATTCAATGCAAAATGTTTGGCATGTATATTTCCAATCAATCCGATAAGTCTAACTTATAAAAGTGACACATTGAATGTAAGTACCCCAGTCCGTTTAATTCATTAAAACTGTTTATGCTGTTTTATTTACAAGAAATTTGTAAAAAATTGAAATTAGAAATTATTTGTGACTTTGAATTTACGGTTTGAAAATCACAAGTGAAATTTTATTAAAACTGTTATCTTCTTGCTACTATAGAGACCTCTATTTTAAGCTTGAATAATCAGTGGAAATCAGATGGCATAGTGCTATAAAAAAATTTCTCCATCATTGTTTTTTGCATTTTGCCTTTGTCAGTGAAGATTGAGATTCAAAGTTGGATCTAATGCATTTACACATCTAACCATCACCTTTCACTAAAAGATGGAGGTGGCTGCTAAGTGCTTAAATCCAGTTTTGAACCCTAGTCTTCAATGACAAAGACAGAAAACAATTTGAAGATAAGAATTTTATAGCACAATATCATCTGTATTCATTGGATTGGTCAAGATTATAATAGATGGCTTTGGAATTGAATGAAATGAAACTGCTTTTGAGAGTATATGAGAGGGCCATGATACTAAATTTTTATTTAAATATTAACATATTTTCTTTTGTTTTTTTCTTCCAATACTTTGCCGTTAGATTTTCCAACTTTTAACATAAATTATTGTAATTGGGTTTTATTGAAAAAATGATAATTATTACGGTAATATATTAAGAATCATCGAAATTATTGTTTTTGTAATGATGATGTAATATGTCTCCATGTGTAAGACCCAGCACAGGTATCTTTTATCATTCATATACGTATGTGTCTTACATTATACCTAACTGCACATAGGGATTTAGACATTGATTTCATAATTATTTTTCCAAGTCTGATTATGCTCTAGTACAGTGTCCACAACCTGCATGTTGATACCTCTTGGGATTGCGTAATAATTATTGAAATCGCAAAATTTTTAAGAAATTGTTTTAAGTTTTGGATAATGATAGTTTTTTTTTTTTGATAATGGTTGACGATGATGATATGATTTGTTTCAAAAATTTCATTTCAAATCATATGTATTTAATACAAAATATTAGGAAATATAAATTTGTATAGTACTTAAAACTATTATTATCATTTTATTTTACTATGAATATTCTTACACACTCGTAATTGTAATCTAGGCATGGTAAAAACGAATAATGGGCCCCATCAAATTTTCATCCAAGGAAGGGAGAGGGGTCACAAATGTAAAAAGATTGTGCACCACTGCTCGAGCAGAAAAGGTTGAAAAGATGTTCTTAAAAGTTATGTATTCGAGAAGGAAAAAATAACATGTTAAAATACATCAAGAACAACTGTTTTTCTTCTGAAAGTTTCGTAAACTTACATTCTTTGGCGATATTGTCACTGCTACTCTGCTTTGACTTCCGCCAAAAATCTTATTTGAGAAAACAATGTTATTTTTTAACAATTTGATGACCCTTTATATTGTTGTACTAATATCGTAAACTCTCATGTCCCCACCCCCCTTGATTGTAGCAAGGGGAATTATGGAGTCACTATTAAGAAAATCAATTTAACACAATTAATCGGTCATATATATAATTTTCAGCTAGAAAACAAGTTAGAATAACAACTTTCTAATGGTTAGAGTGGTCTGATACTTTTGGTGGATACATAGCAGAGATCTCTCGGCCAGTTTCTGACTGTATTGCTATCTAGTTTTCATGGTCTGTTCAGTATTTATTGTTGGCTTTACATAGCTTATGTTTATTTAATCCGAATTAGATGTAAAGAGAGGCGAACATGTGATGCCTAATATTAGGTTTTGCCAAGTTAAAAAGAGGAAATAATAAATTAGCTAATAGATAGAGTTCAGCGCAAAGCAAGAAAAATTTTATAACCTATACTTTTTTTTAAAAAATATGCTTTTATCAATTAAATGGCAAGGATATGAAGAAGTAGAATATTGGAAATGTAATGGAGGATCATATAATGAAGTTAATTGGTGTAGAGAACACGAATTGAACATTATTAAAGATGAAGGGGGGGGGCAGGTTTACATGATTTAGACAGAATTCTGAAGAGTATTATTGTTGATATGCGTTGACAGATAAAGAGGAATTAGAAAAATCAAAAAGATTTGAAGTATTTTGCTGTGTCCACAGGGAGTTTATCTCAGCTGTGGTAGCGTGGAGAAATATGACATAAGATCAGGTAAGAATAATGAATTATTTAATATCAATACAATAGATATAGGACAAACATCAATACACTTACTACTAAGATTAATAACAAATTTTTTTAAAATGGAATTTGCATTAAATATGTATAAATTTCAGGGTTTAATAATGATACATAGTTATTAGATATACTGAGGAATTGAAGCGTTTTCATTTCTTTCTCGTAAAGTGTACTTACTTAATAACATAGTGAACACTTCAGAAGTATTTCCCAATTTAATATTTTCTTTTTTAATTTGGTTTTCTAACTGAAACCATAATTCCTATTTGTTAAAAAGTGACGGCTGTCTTAAACTTTTATTGGGACTGTCCATATCGTATGTATTGTGCCAAATTCCCTATGGGCCTAAAGTAATTAATACAGTTAATAATAATACAATTATTTTACTTTAACTTTATTAACAATATATATTATATATGTTTAAATATCACACATATCTCCTGTACTCAAAGAATAATCCATTAAATTTAACTTTTTTTCCGGATTCTTTGACTTCGCAGAATACAACTTTCAGGAATAGGATCAATCATTTTACTAGGGTCATCTTGGTCAGGGTCTGCATTGTCATCTGGCATATTTTGATCCGCAGGTAATAATTCCTCCTGTGTTAAGTGAGGCAAATTATCTAGTTCTGCTCTAGGTAATAAATTCCATTGGGTTTCCTTTTTAACTGATTGTTTTTTTGTCCACGTTGGTCATAGCGAATCTTTTTCACAAATGATTAATATAACATCTTATAAGTAATCCATTATCAAGTTTTATTAGTCGTATAACTTCAGATATATTATTGGTAATAATCCCTGATATCTTCATCCTTTTCAAGTAATTGTAAACTCATACATTTTCACCAATCATGAATCTTTGGGGAGTAGAACAATGCGATTCTATACGATACGGATCTTCCTTTGTTTTTTTTTGTTTTAGTTAGTAATTTAGATAGATGTGTCCGACATGTTCTATTAAACAACAACTCCATCGGTGATTTTCCATTAATTGCAATAGGCAGGAAATATTGATAAAACATATCAACAGGTGCTTCATCCATGTTTAGTGCTTTAATTTTCTTCAAACTTGATTTTAAATTTTGGACTGCCTTTTATCCATTTGAAGCTGGGTGATAAGCTGGTGTTAGAATGTGACGAATACCTTTTTCTGACAAATATGATTTGAAATCAACGTAAATGCAGTGCCATTATCGGACACTAATGTCTGTGGATATTTGTGAGTGGAAAAATCTTTTGTAAAACTTTAATCGTACATCTTGTATTCGTAGTTCTTACAACTTTACTGTAAGAGTCTATTACTACTAAGATTAAATATCCATTTATAGGTCCAGCAAAATGTATATTTATTCTTCCCCAGGGTTTTTTAGCCTCCAACCAGGGTTTAAAAGTTTTACTCGGCAACTTTGCTCCAGCCTAGCAATCATGACACAGTTTTACAGTTCTTTCAATATCTTGATCTATACCCGGCCAGCAAACCTAGGAACGTGCAAGAGACTTCATGTGGACTATGCCTGGGTGGCCAGCATGCAACATTTTTAACACTTGTTGACATCCCTCTAATGATATAAATATGTGATTGTTGATAATTATGCAATCTTTACAAATAGATAGAGAATGATGTTCATTCCAGATCGCTGTAGTTACATAGTTTGGTTGACTATTTGGCCATTTCCAGATTTTTAATTGTTGGCAACCAGGCTCTTTTACAGTACATTTAGAAATTTTTACACTATCTAAATTATTGGTTAATTTAATAATTTCTAATAAGTTAACTTCAACAAATTTTTGTGGTATACTATCTCTCTCCAGTAAAAGTGACAAAGATCAGCGTGTGCTAGCTCCTTTCTGGGTTTGTAATGTAATTTATAATCATAGGTAGCTAAAATGTTAATCCATCTGAAAAGCCTTTGGCTAACTTGCTCTGGTATTTTTTATTTTTTTCCAAAAATTCCAAGCAATGGACGATGATCCATGAATAATTTAAAACTGCGACCATAAATATATTTAAGGAACTTTTTGATCGAAAATATAATAGCCAAGGCTTGTTTATTAAGCTGACTGTAGTTTTTTTCAGCCGAAGATCACGTTAAGGAAGCATATGCTGTGGGTCTTTCTTGACTGGCTGTGAGATATGACATTACTGCTCCTACTCCATGATCTGAAGTATTTGTCATAATCACTACTTTGCTTTTTCAAAAGCATCTTTATGTTCGTTCAACCATTTCCAGCATTGTCCTTTTCTCAGTAACTAATACAGGAGAATCAAAAAATGAGCTTTACTGCAGAGATAATTTTCAAAAAATTCAATAATCTGAGAAAAGCTTGTAAATCCTTAACATTTTTTGGTGTAGGGCTTTTTTCACATCTCTTTACTTTTTTTTGAGTTCTGGAGTGGACCAAGTACATTTTTCTGCGAGTGCCAGTTTGGTCTAGTTTTACACAAACTGCCATTACACAGTTTTCCAATTCTTCTTCAGATTGGACAGAGATCAGTATATCATCTAGATATGGAATTACACTGTCCATATTCTGAAAAAAATCTATCCATTTTAGCTTGGAAAATATTAAGTGCTATAGTAATCCCAAAAGGTAGTCTATTCCACTTAAACTGTCCCACATGTGTAGTGAGTGTTAACAGATTTGCAGTTTTGTCGATAACCGGAATTTGATGAAAAATGGATTTCAGATCTATTATTTGTAAAGAACAAGGCTTTTTGTAATGATGCTAATATCTCAGGCACATTGGGTACTGGATACGCGCTTTTATTAGTGTATTATTTAACAGTGATTGGTAATCTGCAAAAATGAATCATTCCATCTGGTTTTAAGATTACTGCTATTGGAATAGCCCATGATAAATCCTCCACCAGTGACAAGACACCTTTCGCTACTAAATCCGCAATAGTTTCTTCTACCTTTGTTCAGAGCAAATGCCATTTTTCGAGGTCTGCAAGCTCTAGGCTGTGCATCATTAGTCAATTCTACATCCACTGGTCTTGTTTTTAATACAGCGATGTCTTTGTGGAATAGCTGTGGGAACTTATTTCAAACCTCAGTCTCTACTTTAAATTTTTTAATGATCTTTACACAAATGCCTAAAGGATGAAAACAATTTCTACCAAGTAAAAGGCTAATGTCTCTTTCAAAATGTATAATGGCAAAACCCTCTGTTTCCAATTTAAGTTTTTCAGAACACTAACCTTTCCACATAGGTGTATGTTATAAACATCTGTAGCTATGATATTTGCTTTGCATAATTTTAACTTCTGCTGGACTCTAGCAATTATTAGGTCCCAATCTTTCAAAGATAAGACAGACAATCTGGCACCACTGTCCACTTCCATGGTGACTTTCCTTTTACAAAATGGATACTGATAGGATAATTTGATTATCTGCAGTGTTCTTCAAAGAGTTAATTGTGGATTTCTTAATAGCTGTCTTCTGTCCAGGTTTAAAGTCTGAGCATTGATTTTCTTTACTACCCTTTTTGCACACACTAGCCAGATATCTTTTTTCATCACAGATGTGACAATTTTTCTTCTTATATCTGCACACCTTCTTAGTATGTCCAGCAATTTCACAACAATAGCAAATCAGTTCATTTGATGTAGTTCTAATGGCAACTTGTTTTATATTAGCTTTAAAAATGCTGGTGGTAGGATTTATTTCTTTACCGATTGTCTGGAAATTCTGATGCATCAGCTATTGTTAGCTCAGGTGCTGCACGCTTCTCCACAGCCATCTTAAATGTGATATCACCTTTACTTAATATCATTTTCCTCAAATGGTGATCTGTCATACCATATAGAAATTGATTCAACAGGTGTCTTTCAAATCAATAAATTCACAATTTCTAGCACATCCTTGCAAGGCCAGATTGTATTCCTGAAATGTCTCTTGAGGTAACTACTTTCTCATTCAGAACCTTAAGCGAGCTATTCTCTTCGTGACCGCTGGCTGGAAATAGGTAGTTAGTTTTTCTATATGGTACATCTTTGGGAATCTTTGTATCACATAGCCGTTTCGCAATTTGAACAACATCAGTTCCAGCATAAAGTAGTAATGTCGAGACTTTTATCTTCCACCTTACTGAGAACATAAAGCTATCCAACTGCTCCACATATAAATTCTGTCCCAAAGAAAGTTTTGTGTGGGAATGGCCATGATTTTCGATTATGTCTACCAGTATTAAATTTTTACTAATACAGTTTAAATTACATATCCTGGAATCTGTATCCTATCCTAAATACAAGGATCTTGTCGACTGTGCCATCTGCTGGTTCCACAGGTAGCTTATCTCAGCTGTAGTAGCTTGAAGAAATAAATAAGACATAAAATCAGATAAGAATAATGAATTATTATTTAATATCAATACAATATCATAAATACACTTACTGCTAAGGTTAATAATAAATTTCCTTTAGATGGAATTTGCATTGAATATGTATAAATTTCAGCGTTTAACAACGATACGTAGTTATTAGATATACTGAGGAATTGAAACATTCTCATTTCTTTTTCATAAAGTCTACTTACATAATAACATACTGAACATTTCAGAAGTATTTTCCAATTTAATATTTTCTTCTTTAATTTGATTTTATAACTGAAACCATAATTTCTATTTGTCAAAAAGTGACGGCTGTCTTAAACTTTTATTGGAACTGTCCTTATCGTATTTATTGTGCCGAATCCCCTAGGGCCTCTTCAATCGACTTCTCTTTATTAGCTTAATCTCTAATGGTTTCTGAAATAATTAATACAGTTATTTTATTTTAACTTTGTTAACAATATATATATATTTAAATATTACATATCTGATGAGGAAGTACAAGGATGTTGGTAAAATAAGAAATATCTAAAAGACTAAGTAATGAAATTTATAGGAATATTGACAGGATAGATAGAAAATATGTAATGACTTTAAATTAATTAGATTTACTAATATCATTGAAACAGAAAAGATAGTAAATTTAAAAATTATGAAGAATGAATAAATATGATCTGAAGAATGAATAAATATGATTGAAAAAGATTGCAAATGACTTTATGTAGAACTAACAAGATTAATGTGAGAAAATGGAAAAACTTTAGAAAGTGTAAAAGAAATGATGAAAGCTGATATGGATTATAATGAGGCTGTTAAGAAGCAATTGGAATAAGATGAGATAAGGATAGCTATATAAGAAAAAAAGAAATGCATAAAATAGAATTAACACAGAAATAGGGAAATTAACAGGAAGTTAATGAACAAAATTAAGTAAAGTTGTGAAAAATTTTGGAGACAGATGAAGAAATGAAATAAAAACGAAAAAGACATGGTATTATTAAATGCAGAAGAAGAAAGGATAATGAAGTACTTGAAAATGTATTTTATAAGCTTGTAATAAAAACTTTGGGTGAAGGACAGTTAGTAAATGAATATGATTCAAATAAAGCACTAGGTCAAGTGAAAAAAAGAAAAGCAAGAGGAAAGAAAAGATTTTACATTATTTACTAACTATAAACCATTAGCAATTATTTGCATTGTTTAAAAACTATTTATTCATATCTTATTGGATAGTGTTAGACTTGAATGTAAGAAAGGGAACTTTTGGAAGGGGTTCAGATTGGATTTCTTACAGGGAGAAGGATAAGCACTAATTTATTCCATCTTGGAGAATAAATCATTATTACATTTTGAAAGGTAGAAAAAACTTATGATAGAATGGGTAGGAATAGATTGTGAAGCAGCCTTGAAAATATGTGAATAGATTTGAAGATATTGAGAATGATTAAACATCTTTACAAGGTTCTTTTTTATAATTAACAATAAGGGATATAGAGTCAGTGGAAATTGGATTGAAATAGAGAATGTCCATTATTGATTTTATTGCTAGAAAGAAGCATTGGAGGTTGAGTTGGAAAGACAAAGAACAGAGCTAACAAGAGTATCTGATTTAATTTAAGGAGAACCCAATCATATCACATCATGAAGGACATATAAAAAAATGATCAGAATAAATCATATCAAGAATATAAGATATTTATGGTTAAGGAGAATGAAAGACAGAAATTTTGTGATTTTTTTATTTTATTTACGTCTTTATAATGAAAATGAGAAATATGAAGATAGGATAGTGGAATTGATAAATCAACTTTTATTAAAATGGGACAGAAGGGAAAAAAATCAAGAGTGAAAGATAAGATTTGGTAATAAGAAATGGAGATACTGTGGTATATAATGATTTCAGAAGGAATTTTTAATTTGATTAACAGGTTTTCTAGATGTATAGCCTATGTACTTAAGTTTCTGTCTTAATCTAAGGAAAAACTATTTTGTGTCACATCATGGATACAAGGAATAAAATAATGAAAATTATGTTGGAAAAATGAAGGCAGGCAATCAAACAATTTAGTATTAAGTGGCGTGTTGTTAAAGTATAAATAATCTTGAATGAAATGGAAAATTAAAGCGTCATATGGGATAACAAAACCTTACTTGGCGGACATTTGTGATTTGTTTAAAGAGGAAATGTTGTAAGAAGAGATGTTATTGAGCATTCACTTTTGGAACAGAAAGGTCAATAATAAATTTTGCCTTTATTATTGATCAATAGATTGTATTATTATCAATATTATAACGGGTTCTACCCCTTCTCTATATTTTTGCTAAGTTCAGTTTACACCCTCCTTCTTCAAACAATTATAATATAACATTTATACAGTGGTTTTATTGATTAATATACAAATGAAACATTAATTTTGCCGAGCTAGACTTGTAGCATCCTAGCCTGGAGACCAATTATTTTAAAGCTTAATATAAGAAAAAACAAAATAAAAGATATTACATAAATACGTGAATACTCGGCTTAAGTTTCTATTAATCCTTAATTAATATTTTCCCAAGCAATATATTTATGGACATCGGTATGTACATAAGAATTATATTGCCGGCATCTTATGCGAATAATAATATGGTATTAGTAATACTAGGCCATGAGCTAGTTCATCAAGGAAGGGTAGTCCTGCGACCAACAGAGATTTGTTACTTTGGAGCAATACGCATAAAAATTGTGCAATACAGAAGACATATATTTAAATTAAACTACTAACTATGAGATAATGAAAATAAATAAAGACGAAACGACAAAAAGAAATAGTAGTGCTCAATCCTTTACTCGGAGTATATGCATAAATATATATTTTTAACAGATCAAATTTTTATTAATTATGTGAATCATACAGTCTCTTCTTAACACTTAGATATATAAACTTTAACAGAACTAAATCTAAGTTATGTTGAAAATTAATGTGTGCACATTTACATTTGTATAAAATATATATATATAGGCTGTTACCTTTTAATCCCCGGGGAAGTTAGATCTTTATTCATAAGTAAAGTAAGCTTACTGAATGAGTCTGGATCCGTGACGAGTGTCCATCACGAAAGTCTATAATTTCTAAGGAAATGATCACGTGTTCGAATGCTTGATGCGATTACGGTGTACGGAGCGGATTTCTGAAGATTGAACCATCACAGGACAAAGAAGCAGCTTTGATTTAATTCATGGGACTATGGGAGCAAAAACCCAGCACATCTACGGTTTCATCTCCACATATTCAGGCCGGTTAACATTTATATTTTTCTTTTAGTTATGTAGGTCTGAAAATTAATCACTTATAATAACAGCTGAAAGTTCTATTTTATATGAAATACGGATCAACAGCAAAAAAGAAAAAGATAACAGCCAAAAGACCACAGGCAAAGGACCAAAAATAAAAGATCACACTATATTTTCCTTTAGCTATTTATATCATTTTTCTTATGTCCTCAGGCCTGAATTCCCATCAGTCCTCCAAACATTCTACATTTTTTAACTTTATCTTACTCGATCTCCTCATTCCAGGACATTACAATTTTCTAAATCCGCGTCCCTTTTACAAAAGAAAAGCTTTTAGCACATTTTATCAGATTTACAATTTTTTTAAAAAATTTTAACGAGCATAACTTTAAACAGGATTTCCATTTACAGCATTCCAGATACAAGAACAAAAGCTGTTTCGTTTTTTTCTTGTCTTCTTAAAACAAAATTCTATACAATAAAGTTTATACATTAGATACATATATTTTTTCTAAAATATTCCATATATGCTATATTTATTTTTCTTTTAATATATATACACATACCCTGTTAAAACGAATTGAGCACAAGATCCTCCTTTAAGATTGCTTTAGTTAATTTATATATATTTTAATATATGCGTTAAAAGATATTTACATATTCGCGACTATTTAAAGTTACCTTTTACCCAGGAACAGAGTTTAAACCCTGCCCCTGTTACAATTTGTTTTGTTTGTTTTTTATTTTTGTAATTGATACTATATTTATTTTAATGGGTTAATTATAAATTCATTTTATTTTATTGTCTTCAGTTGCTTAAGATATTCTAACATCTGCCAATAATTGCAAGTTTCTCTTTCCGTGAGTCATCTTTCTGCTGAATTGCGATATTGGGATCGCCATGTCTTATCATATTCCCATCTTTTAATTATGTGGACAATAATTCTGAGTCCTATCATTTCCATTTGTTTCCTAACTTTTTATTTTTGTCTTCCCTCATTTATCTTTTTTTTTCTTTCAGGAGTTTGAATGTTCATAATCATTTATAAATAGTTTACTATTGAAAATGAGTAGTTGTTTTTCTTCTCCACTTCTAAGTTTACAAAAAAAAAAAAAATAGACATTTTATCATTAGAGAGAATAAAAAGTCTCACAGAGTGAGATCTAGCGAATATGTTGCTGAATTTAATGAAAAATTGTTTCAAGCATTATAATTTCCGTTGCCCTTTTTTCTAAAAGACGGATTTTCAGGTTGTTCCAACTTTTCAGCCATTATAAAAATCGATGAATATATTAAGTGTACTTCCCAAATAAATATCCTTTATAGCTCTATGATTTCACACAGTGATATCATTTGGCAGATTGATGCAGAAGGGTCCCTGCAAGAGATATCTAGCAGCAGAAGCACATACTACTACAGGTATGCCTACCAAAGAACAATTTTGGTTATTTTTATATCCTTCGTCATATATATTTATTAATGAAAAAACTATTCAATTTTAACAGTAATAAATAAAGTAAACAATCGAATGGTTTTAAGATTCAGGAATTTATAGGAAGTTTGAGCACTGAAAATAACAGAATTTGGGCATGATTTATGCACCTTAAGTTCCAGAATCTACAACTATACCAAACCAGGAAAAAATTTGGTGCACTGGTAGAGTGTCAGATTCAATTTTTTTTATTTTTTAATAGTAAATATTTACTAATTATAAAATATTTTAGCCAAAGAAACTTGGAATAGTAATTTTCTATTTTCAGCCATTTTGCTTTTAATTCCTTAGTGGTTATAAATGTCATATTTATAATTTCTTTAAATAATAAATTTTGACCTTCTTTCTAACTATATTTATAACAGAGTTTATAAAAAATGGAATTGATTGTGGTTCCTACTTATCCATAATGTGTATACTTATTAGCTATAAAAAGTGTCCTATTTAGTAATTTCTATTTTCACGTGTTTACGACAAAACCCTCTAGAAATCAAGAGGATTCAATACTATTCTTATTTATAGATAGTGTCTTTTGAAGGTTTGGCTTAGCTTGTAGAGGTTTTTTTTTTTTTTTATTAAAACAAAAAAAAAACTGTCCTATGAGTCTTATATTGTCATTAACAATTTAAATTATTCTATGATAAACTCGGTTGCCTTTTCTTAATTTATAGCATTATTTGTTCTTTGTATCAGATGAATTAAAATCCTCTAATGTATTATTTTTATTTCTTTTCCATTGCAGTTGGTTTATATTCCCACCAATGTCCGCTAAGTCTTAGCTTTTGGTGGTCTTATACCTTTCAAAGTATATGAATCATGTTAATGTTTTACTTCCAAATTTTTTCTCAATATTGTGAGTAATTTTCTTGTTGTAATATCCAGCAATTAATACATACAAAAAAAAAATGTAGAAATAAGTCTATTTGTTTATTTTTAAATGTAAATATATTATACAAATTGTAATATAAACAAACAATTAGATATTTAATCATGTTTTCAATATGCAATATATAGGTTGGAATTTTTTCCACCCAGGATTTTTTTATCGATGACTTAAAAAATATACGAGTGATTGTAAGAGGATATCCCTAAAATAAAATGTTATTCAGTTCTCTAATAGCTTATAGGGTAAAATCAAATGGCAAAGGCCTATCTAGAGATAGCTTTGTAACTAAAAGTTTAATTGTGGAATATTCATCCGCTATCTATATAATTTAGAAATTAATCTGTGTATAAACTCCTAATTCCTTCTTCATGCCAATTCTTTAAAAAATGTGATTTCTGCTTCAAGATTATCTTCAACAAATGGTGTATCTGGGGTTTTTTTCCCATTTTTAATATTATGAAAATGACTTTACGGAAAGCACAATCCCTTTCATTTGGCATAATTTTCTTTTTTATATAGTTTATTTCTACCATTTTTTTATCCAACACCTGAATTAAGTTATATATTTAATCTATATTTTGGCATTATATTATTAAATACTAAGCGTTTTTTATTATGCTCAATTATTCCGCCAATTAAATCAGTTCTATCGAGTATTTATCGATTGTTTCACTCTTTCAGATGTATTATATTGGCGAACAAATAGAAAAAAAAAAATGAGAAGAAGCAGAAATGTGAAGAACTGTTAGTAAATTTTCAAATTTATTTGATCTTTGGTTCAAATGCAAAGTAGCAGCAGAACAGTGCATTTCATGATGGCAACATGAAAGAGATCTATATTGCCTCTGATGATACCAATTCCACAGGAACTGATATTGAGCTTGTCATCAGTATAACAATGATTTGGGGTTGAAGTTTGAAGATTTCATCTTTTTATGGACAAATTCAAATATAGTGGAAGAGATTTGTGATTTCTGAGGAATGCCAGCACGATGATAATGATTTTAGGTTATCTGAAAGATAATGCTCCAGAGAAAAAAAGGGTCCTTTATATTGACATTCATAAATCAAATAATTGTATGCTTCTTCGCATATTATAGGGGAAACGAGAGAATAGTTATGGTCAATGGATCTTTGAGAATGACATGCCTTTTTCTAGGTGAAATGCCCTTAGGCAAATTATTCTAGTAGTGGCAATCTAATTAACAGTGGAAAACGGATATTGTTTCAATTATAAAATTTATTTCACCTCTTGATTCAGCTTTTTTTAGTAACCATAAAACAAAATGTAATAATGAAAAAGAAGGAAAGTCTTCTTATCTATCATCAACAATATGTGCGGAAAGCAAGTATTGGAAAATCATCATAGAAGAAATTCAGACAGCAAATACTTTAAGTGTTGCTTCAATCCCAAACATATTTCATACTTATTATGTAACTATAAGGAAAATCGGATAATAAAATAGTTGAACATTTTTTTACCTTTGTTCAATTGCAATTCGCATTGAAGAAGCTCTTGCCAGAAGTTATCAATAAATTCATCTAACCAATCAAAATTGATGTAGGTATTGTAAGAGGATGACTTTACAATAGAACGATAGGTCAATTTCAGGATGCTACGAAGTCACTTTTCAATCATTTTGAACACTACATTCTTATTGCTGCATACTTACTTAATTTGGTTATTGTAAAAAACTGCTCGAATGCAGTTTCAACTATTCATTTTATCTATAAAAAAAATTAAATTTTTTTTATTCAACTCATCGTCAGCCAATAGCGTTTGTATCTAAAAACTGAAAGTGGAAGTGAATATGCTTTGGCAATTAATTCACATTAGATGCCAGATGATCTACATTGGGCAGATGCCATAAAATTTTTTACCTAAAACCTACTGTTTTTGAGAAGCTTTGAGATTAATATTAGAAGATTGAAATCTGAAGGCTTACACACATTATTATTCATTCGAGAAGTTATCAAAGTTAGAAACTTCCTGTGTGTGGCAGATTAATGGGCTACGATATTCGAAAATTTTGATCAAATCCGGATATGACTTTAATATGAAACACAGCAACTTCAATTAGCTAAAACTCACTAAATTTCCACTGGATTGTTTGATGTTACAGTAAAAATTAATTTAAAGTTTTTGAAAATAAACTAAAAGATAAAATACAAAATGACGAGACAAACAGAACATTGGAAAAAGAAAACAAAATGATAGAAATGTCTGAAGATATTGCGTTAAAAATGGAAACATATTTATAATCATGCTTGGCTTTTTATGATACTATTGAAATATATTAAAATCTTCATTTAATAATTAATTATCCGGTTAAATTTGTCACAATGGATGATGATGAGATTTTAATAGCAGCAGCCAAGTGTCTGAAATTTTGCTCAGGTGACATCAGCCTGAATTTGTATTAGAAAATTTTAACTTCGAAAACTTTATAGTCCAATTTTATGAATTCAGGCATAAGCATGAAACTCTACAAACTTCCGATAGTCATGTCATGTCTTATTAACTTCATTCTGTAATATTGAAACACTTGGATTTAATAATAATTAGTACCTTAATGATCTTCTGCAAGATGAAACCTTTTGTGCTATTGACACTACCATTAGAATAGCCGAATACTTGCTTATGTGACAGCCAAGAATATTGTTCCTGAGAATTACAATTTACTGACTTGCAAAAATTGGTTTCTCAATAAATTTTACAAAGCAAATATTTTAATTATGGTTGATCTTAAAAAAATGAATTGAATTTTTCTTGAACTTTTTTTCCCTTTTGAAAATATTAATGGGGGGTTGCGGGGAGCAGGAGGTTCATAGTACTCGTAGCACAAAAAAATGCAAAATTTTTAATTGGCTGTGGTAATATCCATGCTTTTTTAATCATTCCATTTATAATTATCTTTCATTTTTTAACATTTGATTTATGAAAATTTGTTACTTTATCTCCTATTGCTGATATTTTTTCTTTTTTTCTCTATCCTTATATATATATATGTCAGCTATTAATTTATTATGGGCAAGTGTATTCATCTAGTCCAATAAATACAATTTTTAAATAATCTTTACTTTTTTGATTACTTGAAGTATATAGAAAAAAAAAAAAATTAAAAAATATTAAATGAAAAAGCAAAGTTAATATATATTTTTTGCCGTCTATAAATTTAGAAATGTTGATTTAAATTTTGATGTGTTTTTTGCAGTGTTTTGCCATTTAAGTTCCTAAAATATGTTTTCTTGCTCAGTTTATTTCATTTCCATATTTTGTGGATTTATTTTAATGTTGTAAGTTTTTTGTTTATAAAATTTATCTCTGAATTTTTCATCGGGAGATTTGTTTGTACAGTAATTTAAACTATGTATCTAGAAAAACTAATTTTTCTTTCAATATTTTTTTAAAATATTTTACCTACTGTTAGACATGGTAAATATATATATATTACATTATTTAATTGGTACTAATTTGTTGTTAACTGTTCCATTATAGAATTGATAATACCTCGATCTTGTGATGCCAAGAACTATACAGAGTTATTTAATACGGCTGTTAGAGAAATCTGAGTTACTTTAAAAAGAATCTCCCCCTTTTTTGTTGTTTTTATAGATATTCTGTGATTATAAAATATTTTTAACATATTTTTTGAAACTTTTATTGCTAACGGAATCTTTTTTTTCCATTTTGATATCAAAGTTTATTTCCTCAAAGACATTATAAAACTTTGATTTCCTTTTTATTTATTTTTGTGTGTTTATTTTTTTAAAAAATATTTTTGAAATTAGAATGAAACTAGAACTTTTTTTTTTTGTCTTCTATATGTATTTTGAATTGTAATGTCAACATTATTTTATTTTTTGCTTATTGTTTACATAGTCTCGAAACTGATCAATTAGATTCTTTCTTTACGCAGTATTTGCTTGAATTGTAAGTGCCTTTGATATTCTATTTAAAAAAATAAACTTGTATTATTAGCTATGCGTGTGTGTGTTTTTCTATTTAGCATTTACATTAACACATTATATATAAAAAGATAGAATCATGGGCTTAAGGTTCATAGATGTGTAAAACATCTTTCACTAATGGTTATAGAAATCAGTCAACATTTAGATAATCCTAATATCAATAACAATCTCAATCAGTTGTCAAGGTTGCCTTGACAACAGAGTGAGATTGTTATTAATATTGTGATTGTCTAAATGTTGACTGATTTCTATGAATTTACTTATAAACCTATCTAGCCTTGAACATTATTTACTAATTGTGAATGGTGGTGACATTACATTAGAACCCTTTTAGATATACTTAAAGCTTCCATTCAACATATATTCTTGAAATGTGAATAAAGATAACTAAGATGCATTTCATACTGAACCAACACTCATCAGTTGTTCCATGTCACTATCCCTTTCTTATCTTTTGATCATTTGTTGATTATTTATCAGTACCAAATTATTTACAGTATGATTTATATTAATACATTGATATCTATCTTATCAATCAGGAGTGATTTATAATCTTTTGACTCCAGATGTGAATGACTAAATACCCATATCTGAGTTGACCACCTACCATCTAGCAGTACTAAATTGTATCTAAATTTAAAAGCTAATAATATTTGAATACAAGTATAATGTATATACTGAACTTTAGATGTAATTAGAGGGGGTTTGAACACAGACTTTCAAGCTCCCTTCAACTATCCACTCCAACTGATAAGTGCTGGTTCGTATGAAATACATATATTGCAGATCATTTATTTTTTTCACGTGTGTGGTCATGTGTATCGGTTATATAAGATGGAATGGATAGTTGAAGGGATCTTTAAAGTCTTTGTTCAAACCCACTCTAATTAAAACTAATGGAAAAGAAAACATTTTTATTCACGTAAATGTTCTAAAAGGGAAAGAAAATTTCTTCAGCTTTCTAAGTATTTTTTTTTCTCATGTGTCATAGCATCAGCCGGGAAGCGAACCCACTAACCCGGGACAACTGCTTGTAGCCGTCGCTGACCTCTCGACCACCAATGCTTAACAGCTTTCTAAGTATTTTTGATGTGCGACCAAAATAAAAGCGTGCTCATGTTGACAAATATGAATGCCCTACACTTATTTTAGTATCAAGAGTTTTGTGAAAATTTGGGGAAATATTTTTAAACATGAGTGCCACTTACTTTTATTTTGGTTACTTATAGATATATCAAGAATACTATGAAAACCGAAGAAATTTACCTTTTTAGTATATTTATTTTTACTTTTTATTACATTTTTATAAATAAAAACATTTTTTTAAATTTTTGATCCTTTATGCAATGATAAATTTATAAAAAATTAAACATCCATCTTTCTTGATTCTTGTAATATAAAACCATTAAAACATCACATGATCAGCATTTCCTGTGCTTACCACAACATTTTAATACAATAGAAAAATTTCCATGTAATAATGCAACCTTAGTAATCAATGAATGCAAGATTTGCACATAAAATCCCTATTTTGTGGCTACTCATCAGAGTTTCCAGATCTCAGGTCCAAAGCTCCTCACTGATGAAAGCCACAAGCTAGAAACTGGCTTGGGAATATTGGTAGATTTTATGATAAACTTTCATGCATCCATTTATTACTGTGGCTTGCACTGGATGGCACTACTGTATGGAGAGTTTGCTACTGTTTTAAACTTTCATGCATCCATTGATTACTGTGACTTGCACTGGGTGGCACTACTGTATGGAGAGTTTATTACTGTTGTAATAGTAATAAGAAAAGTGGATTTGTTTAATATTTTTTGATTTCTTGTTCTAATACAAATTTAATAAATAATTCAGTTTTTTGTAATTTTTAATGTGCTGTTATTTGTTGATGAAAACTTACACCATTGTTTATTTTGTATTGTTTACATTTATGTTCTTTATGAAAAGATTTTTAAAAGTTATTGAAACTTATTTGTTTCCTTTTTTCTGGATTTGTTTATTTCCTTATGAAGTTATTTTTTATTTCTATTGTTTCATCTTCTGTTCTCTTGTGGTTATTTCAAGATTTCAGATAAAATATTCTTATTCCAACTCACAAAATTAAAAGTTCTATTGCTCATCCATGGTATCCAAAATATAAGCAAAAATATCAACTTCTATAGGGCATTCAGCAATGAAAATGTCCAATTATTAAAAAATCATATCAATGTGAGTTTATTCATATGCTTTCTTCATATCTATAATACAATTGTGTATGATATTTAAAACCATATTCAAAATAAATGAAAACAAAAAATAAGGTACCATAATTTATAATATCTGGGTATTATTATAATCTGCTATCATGAAGAAGCAAAATATGTCAAAAGACTAATATCTAACAATATTTTACGAACAAATGTAATTTAATTGTATGTTCTAAAATAAATGGAAACAGAAAAAATATGAATAGTTTCTAATATTCAAATCTATAATGTCATTCACTACAATCAAAAAAAATATATATCCATAATAATTTCTATTATGAAATTTAATTTATAAATATTAATAATATTAAACAGGCAAAACTCTCCATACAGTATTGCCACTCAGTGCAAGCCAGAGTAATCAATGGATGCCGAAAGGCATGTGCATAAAATTCCTATATAGTGCCTACTCATCCAATATCCCCAGATTAGTTTCTGGCTTATGATCTTTGTCAATGAGTTTTGGATATGAGAGATTGCACTACTGTATGGAGAGTTTTACCTGTTTTATAACAGTTATGGGCAAGCATAAGAAACAGTGATCATGTAATGTAAATAATACATAATGATTCGCAATTATCTAAGATATATGAAAAGAGCGAAATTTGTGACTATTCTAATGGTTCATTTTCAAAAACATATGGGAACAAAAAAAATATGGCTACATCTTTAATGTCTGTGCAATTATGCTAACTATAGCAATGTGATAAAAAGTATACTCAGATATTTTCTTTTTTATGAAAAAAACCTAAAAAAATCATACCAGTTTATTAGTTATTGATTCTTAACTATACTAAAATATAAGCAAAAATTTACAATTCTGTATTAAATATGGTTCAGTGTAATTAATGGGTCAACTAATTTGCCATCAAGCTATAATTCAATAACACTTTGACAAAGGATCAAAAATAGAATGGATCTGTCTGTCCTTTAAGCTTGGTTGATGCTTATAAGCTTACCCTTGCGAAAATTGATAAAAGCATGATTTCAGCCAGATGAAAACATGGTATTAATTATTAAACTAATAATCAATTATATAAGAATGAAGACTGAATGTCACTTTAATAATTGATAGAAGTTAAAATTTTAAACAGTAAATTAGCACATTTCAACTTAAATTCTCGTGATGAAGTAGAAGATTTTTATATAGATATACAAAATGGTTTTGATCAGACTAAACTATCGTAAATTTGTCATGGAAGATTTTAATGTAAATGATGATAAACGATTGAAAGCTGAAAGTATTGTGGGGGAAAGTGGTTACTATGGCAGAAATGAGAAAGAAAACAAATTTGTGGACTCGTACTACGATTTTTTTCTTTGAGAAAAATGCTGAACAGAAATAGATATGAAAGCATTTAAATGAAGATATAAAAAACATGTCAATGCAAAGAGAGATGAAAACTATTATGAAAGTCAGTATTAACTATTAATATTTTTAATCTTCAAAAACATTCAAATGAATTTAAACTAGGACTTGCAAATCATTTTAAAATATTAACAACTTTGAAATATCATTCAGATTTGATTGAAATATATTAGAAAATAACCAATACTTTATTAAGAACCACAAGAAATATATTTGGTACAAAAAAGAAGTAATTTACCAATAAATTTTTACTACCAAGACCGGACAATATATGAAGAAAATTAAGAATATGAAAACTTTTAAAACTGATTCATTGAGAATTGAATATCTAGTTTTGGAAAATGATAAGAGTTAATAATTGTTATGACCCAACTTACCATCAACTAATTTGATCAGATTCATGACTACAAACTAATGAATATAAGCAGAGATAAAATATAACTAATGGCAGAAACAGGGTCAATAAGTAATGATGCTGGGGAATCCAATTGCTTCCATTAAGGAAGGGGATCTGATTATAAATTGGCAGTCCATTTGGAGGCAAGGTCATATAACTGAACATCACTATGCACATAGTCCACAAGGTTGTTAAAGTAGTGAGGCAAGTTGATGTTGAACTGGAAGCTTCTAGAGTATATACCTAACATGAGGCAAGCCATCACAGTACACCTAGAATTGTCACTATATCTACACAAGAAGTGTCATGGTACATCTGGAAGTGTTAGGCACATTGAGAAGGGCATCTGAAATTCCTTGCTTCAATAGTTGCATGGCAACTAGCTTCTATGACTAACCAACATATCAGGTGTATGGTATAACTGATATTTGTGCATATAATCTTAATAAATATTTAATGTAGTATTTATACAGAGTATATATAAACACAATAGATGTGGTGCAGTCCAACAGGTGTGTTCTCATGAGCAATTGGAGGATGTTTAATACTATAACCTTATTGAAAAAACATTACAATTCTGAAAAAGGCTGTTACACAATCAAAACTCGGAAACATCTTGATAAAAAGCATAAATTTAAGATAGTGTATAATTTATTTTATTAATATTTAACAGAATGAAACAATTTACTCAGAATCATTTTTTTATAAAACAAATATTAACCTCTTTTCTAGACAACTCTCAAGCTCCAATTGTATGATCTGATGTTCTAGCTTTCTTCATCCAAATAACTGTTTAAGGAAATATAAATCCTTCTGGCTCTATAAGTGTATCCTCATCTCAACTCCTCTATCACAACTTCACATCAGCATAAAAACAGACTATCCTTCTCTATGCATGCATTTCATAGATAAATTTTTGCTATTCAGGTGAATTAGAGATGTCAAACATCTAAATACCCACATCTACAATTCAGAGTATTTGATAACTCTAACTTATCTTAAAAGTGAAGGTTATTCACAAAATGCATAAGTAGTGACAGAGGATGATCTAGCTATCTGTACTGGTGAGTGTTCGCAGTATGGTGGAATCAAGCTGAAAGATGCCCTGATAAAAAAAAGATCCTATTTTTAAATACCTATTAGCAATACATTTATTGTTACAAAATCATTACATCCCGAATAATTGTTTTGTGGGTAATGAACTTGAAAGAAATCGCTGGTTTTCATCAGAATCATGAATGTTCTTTTTTATCATCACATTCATGCCACCTACTGTAAGTCATCAATAGATGCAACATGGTGGTGCATAATAAATTTCTACCCAGTAATGTTCTATTTAATATCTCTGAATTAGTTTCTAGTTTTAGACTTTCATTAGTGAGAAGCTTTGAATGATGAAAGCCAAAATCTAGAAACTAGTCTGGGAATATTGAATAGGATAGGGATTTATTAAGCACTGGCATCTCTTGATTATTAAGGCTTTCACTAGACGGCATGGTGAACAAAAACGAATTTACTGTTGAATAGTATTGTGTTAACTGGGATCACGTGATGTTTAATTAAATTGTAAATATATATTTTTGCCTGTGGTGATTCAAAGTCCATTTATTCTTTTAACATTCATGTCTCATCACTTTTTACTTTATATTGTATTTCTTCAAATCTATTTTTATTAATAAAATTGTTTACATCTACTATATATAAAATATTATGCATTCTTTTTAGCATTTAATTCCAGAGCTTCTTGGTCCTTTATATATCTTACCTCTTTGTTATATTTTTTTGTTTCCATCATTTCATTAATTTCTTTTCACTTCTAAGATTTAAATCACAAAGCATTACTTGATTTTCATTCATTATATTCAACTCTATTTGCAATGTATATAATTATATGAGCAAATTAGCTTGGGTTCAAATCTTAGCATATATTTTTTTTTATAAGTTATGAACTATAAAACTAGAAGCAGTGGCTAGATTGTCAATGTAGTCCAGCTTGTAAATAAAAATGAATGATAGTCAGAAGTTAGTTTCATACATAATACTACCATATAGCGCTTATTGGTTGTCTCCGAGATGGAATCAATAAAATAAGCAAGTATCTGTATCTAACAGCAATTCAATGTTTATTACCAGCATGGATTAGCTGTTAATATTATTCCATCACCGGATTTTTAATCAATAAAATGGATTAAAATCTGAAAGTGTGAATATAGCATTTAGTGCGTTCATCGATTAATCAAGCTTACAATAGATGGTTTTGGAGTAGAATCAATTGAATAAGCAAATTACTGCTCCTAAAGGCAATTCAAAATTAATTCCATGGTTTAGGTTTAATATTCTGAGATCTGGTGATTAATACAATGGATTTTTAATATCAGCTGTGAATTGGTAAGGACTGGATCTAAAGGCCAAGAAAGTAAAGTTCTTATTTTGCTTTTAATCAGTTCAAATTTAAAAATATATCACCCAAAGTACATTCCATTTTGATGTTTACTAGATAAGATCACAAAAATATTCCAAAACAGCCATAAAAATATAGCACCATTCACCCCGTTTAACTCTTAAGTTTCATTTCAAATGTCAGTAGTTATATAATAGTTAGCTTGAGTAAATAACTAATTTTAAGTCCCGTCACAAATCTTTTGATTAACTGACCTAAGTACCTTGACCAAATTGGTAAAAAAAATTATAAATCGTGCTTTTACAATTTATAAAGACTTTTTGCAGATGAAATAGTTCTATCCAATGCTGCAATTTCTTATCATAAAGAAATAATTAATGGTGATCTGCTTGTATTTAATAAATGGATCGCTTTTAATTGACAGTGAATTTGAATAAATCAAAAACAATACATTTTTGCTACAAATTTGCTTCTTATTCTTGACCTTACTACCATTTTAATAACACTTGTGCTAATATTTCATTGGTTAATAATTACTGTTATCTAGGTACAGCTTAGTTAATAACAATAATAGAATTCAGCATGTTAGATATCTGCACACACACATTTGATATACTAAAAAAATATTTTAAATATTTATATTTTAAAGCATTTAGGTTAAACTATAAAATGATAATAATTAGAGTATAGAATTATAAATGAAAGGAATACTTAATTAAATATATAATGAAAGAAAGGAATATTTAATTAAAATATATATAATCAAGTTGTTACATTAAAACAGATTAACAAAACTAATTAGTTTTTCCTAAGGCAGATAAAACTGATTAATTATTCCTAGAAGTCTTAAAATATAAATTAAAGATATTCATGGAAATATTAAGATAACTCCAGAGAAGTATTAAAACAATCAAGATACAAACTGTTGAAGGGGCACGTGTATCATATTAGAAGCAACACCTAGATGTACTTAGACAAACCTTAATATCCAGTAACATTTCAAATGAAAGCCACAAGTGGGATCTAGGGACATTTAAAGGTGATCTATTTTAGTAAGCCTTCTGGCAAAACTACAATTGTAAAAGTAATTTATTAGTTGTATACCTAGTTAAATCTGGTATTATATATTGTAATGGTATGGTCGGATATACCCAGATGTTCCGGTCTGCAAATACATTTGAATACACAGATCAACTTCAACAATCAGCTGGTTCGTTTATAACATATAATCAACTTACATCAAATCTAAAAGTGCTGGTACACCTATCTGCCATATCCTAAAGTTAGTGCCAAATGCAATAGTCTGGTCCATCCACATATATAAGAGAAAGAGAGCAAGCTCGCATCTAACTACTATCGGACCTAGGGTCTTCATGTAGGATGCTAGATAAAATACCTGATACCTGACTCGTGATTACATCTATCTTTAATAGACTAGCCTAAGCATTAACTATCAAATCTATATGTAATTCAAATCAGTTCATCTCACATCTCACCACTCTTCCAAAACCGTTGCCTCAGATATTCGAACTCAGGAAGAATTCGCATTCGACTCTCTTAACAGGTATGTATCTATGCAAACTGTTAATCAAGAACTAAAATAACACATCCTATCTATTAGAAAGAAATAACTTTTATTTAATGTTCTCTCACATGCTTATTAAACAATAATGTGGATGTGTGCATGTGTAAAATATTGGCTATAAGATGGAATGTAAATGCTGGACTGAATGTAAATGCTAAACTGAATATAAATGCTGGATCAACAAAACTACAGAGATCTTGTCAATTAACAAAACTTCATAATATTTATTTACACAACAATAAAATATATTTAAACATAAAATAAGTTCCCAATCAATTTAGAATAAAAAAATTTCAATAAAGAAAAATATTTACAAATGCCCATAAATTATTTGGATATCTCCCTACAAGTACTTACAGCTTTTATGTCTATGATGAATATCTATCATTTTTTTACTTAAACAATTTAAAGTAACCACCCTTACATCCCATGATAGATACTCATAATATAGACATCTGTATATCCAAGATAATTTTTAAAAAAATTATTAATTATAAGTGAGATTGCTAACTCCATATAAATTTAAATGCAACCTCAGATATAGTATGCAATTTTAATTGTGGAAAAGTATCATAATAAAACAACACAGAATATGATAGAAAATGATAAAGAATACTATTTTAAAAGTGTTAATCATTTACTCATTATATTTTAAGAAATACTATTAGTAACACATATATAATAAATAGTCATATCATGTGGTAGCATAGTTTATATCAGTGGCTTTTAAAAAAAAACTCTTACCATTAAATATTCTAGTGAAGCTCATAATTTTTTTGTGCATATTTCAGTCCCAAATCTCTTGGTAGAAAATAAATCACCTAAATTTTTTTTTTAAAAAAAGAGACTTTTCAACCTTCCCCCTCCCCTATTCTCTTGATATTTTCATATATTGGACTGTTCCCTGTAGAATTAGAAATACCATTTTCCAAATATGAGATAATAAATAAAAATACAGATTGATACAACAGAAAATAAAACATAATTTTACAATCTTTTGAATCGATATGTTAAAGCATAATTATTTTTCAGAGTCCTCTTTATACAAAGTTCTTACGGTTTAACCACTTTTTATTATAGATGTTGAAGAACTCCTGATTAACTTTATATAACACATCCTGAATTTATTTAAATTGGCAGTAGGTAGCTTTATGTTACTCCTCACGTAGATTTTCATTTTGTGTAGATCTCAACTTCTCAGACAATTAAATTGTAGACAGTTAAATATTTATACTTATATGGCCATAGTGGATAAGAAAAAATGTTCCACCCAACACAATTAAGCCCTTTAGCCAATGTATTTCATACTTTAACTATATATATAACTTTATATAAATATATATGCAGTTTGCATTTAATAAAATATATTTATAGACAGAATAAAGCTCTTTATTATTTGTAATATAGGCTATATAAACATTAAATTAAATCAACCGTTCTGATTTCTTTTTTCAGTTTCTTTTAAACAAAAATCATATTACTTTTCTTTTTTTTAAAATTTAAATTGATAAATTATTTCCATTTATCTGCTTAATAAATTAGAATAATGTTCCATTCATTTCCTTTACTCTTTATCCAAAAGACGAATTAATTAAGAAATCATTGATATTTGTTGCGACGCTACTTTACGAAAAATGTTCATTTTGCACAAACAATATTAAAATAATAATTCTGATAAAACAAGACTTGTCAGAAAGAACACAGAGCAAGAATAACGAAATGATTTTTTTTTATTTCCTTTTTATCTTGACGCTATTCCTATTGTTTAAAAACCAGCGTCGCATCTTTTAAATTTTTTTTATATCGATTCATTAAAAAAAAAAAAAATTATAAAATAAATTTATATTATATTCTTATCTCTCTTATATTCAGATATTACTACACTTGATTTATTTTTTTATTACTATAATTATTTATTTAAGTCATCGTCTGTTTAACAAAACACAATACGATCAACATATATATATATAACTATGTACAATTTTTTATCAAGATTGACATTTTCTTAGTATTTCATCGTGGTATCTCTAGCATCCTACATGAAGACCCTAGGTCCAACAGTAGTTAGATGCAAGCTTGCTCTCTTTCTCTTATATATGGGGATGGACCGGACTGTTGCATTTGGCACTATCAACTTTAGGATATAAAAGATAAGTGTACTAGCACTTTTAGATAGGATATAAGTTAATTATATGTTGTGGATGAACCAGCTGATTGATGAAGTTGATCTGTGTATTCAAATGTATTTGCGGACCGGAACATCGGGGTATATCCGACCATACCGTTACAATATATATTGACTAATTAGTATTTAATCTACTTATTCTAAACTTATGTGTTCTGTGATTTCTTTATTATTGATTTATGTATTTGTTCAGATTATTTTTTTGAAACCACAAATGGCATTTCCTTGTGGAACTGAGCAATTGTTATTTATTGTAAGAGATCTTGCTTAGATCTTAAAATTTTCTGCTATAAAATGTTTATCGACTATTTTTTTTATATTTATTACATTTCTTTAAAGATTTTCTTTAAATTCGTCTAATACCAGTTATTTGGTTTTTAAAAACTACTTAACCATTGGTTGTATTATATAAAATACTCTTATGTATTTTTAAATTACTTTTATTTTTGAATCAAGTGTTAAGTAGTGAAACTATATTTTGGGTTATCTGCAAATCCAATCTATTTATGTTTTTAGACATTTTTTTGTAAGTAAAGTTCTCTTGTTATCTGGTGTAGGAATATGTGAAGAACAGAAAGTCACTGCAAAAAGAAATCGTAAATTAAGATCTCTGTTTTGGATGTTTAACCAAGAATCTACAATTGAAGAAGCATAAGAAATGGAATTCTTACAAGATTCCAAATAAATTTATTTTTCCCGATCGAACAATAAAGGCAGCTGGATTTGATCTTCATAGATACAACTGGACAACCCATGATCATATACTTTATAAATGGAATTTGTTAATTGTTTATCTTTGTAAATGTGAACTAAATAAACTTTGAACCATATAGTTAATGACCATCAGATTTATGGCTACAAGAGAATTGATGAACTTAATAAGGCAAGTAAATGTATCTTCTGATTGGAATCTCTAAGTTTCCTTACATCTTAATAGTTTGTCTAAATCCATATGCTACTAAATAAATAATTAACTTTTACTTTTTAAATTTATCATAAGATTTTTCTTGAATGGAGTTTACATTATTGTATTATTTACTTGTTTTTTGAATAAATATAAAAAAATGGTTTTAAAAAAACTTACAGCTTCTTTTAGATTAGTTAGTTATCATCTTGAGAATGTGAATCAATTTAATTACTTTGGTAGTTTTTCAGATAGAAATGTGCTCTTAGACATTGAAGTGAAATACCAAATCCTGCATTTAACTAATTAAAAGATAAGTTATTTTATTACCGAGATATGATTACTGCAATTAAATTGTACAGAAAGATTTGCCCAATTTATTATATGGAAATGAGACATGGACTCTCTATATTTTTATATTGGACTATTTCCATCATCTAATATGTGTGTTGAATGTCTTTAGAAAAGTTTAATTTTAGTTAAATATTCCAAATGCATTCAACTGTTAGTAATATCACAGAAAACGGGTTAGTATATGCACCAACTGTTAGTAATATCACAGTAAACAAATGTTAATAATATCACAGCAAACAGGTTAGTATATGCACTAACTGTTAGTAATATCACAGCAAACAGGTTAGTATATTAACAAATGTACCATGTGAAGAAGCATTGTCTATTGTAAAGAAAAGATTAAATGGTGATAATAGTTTACAAACCAGAACAGCTCTTCCTATTGATAGCATAATGGAACTATTAACATTCTGTATAAAAACAACCTACTTTCAATATAACACAGAATTCTTCCAACAAAATCAAGGAATGGCTATGGGCTCACCATTGTCTCCCCTGATTAGCAATATTTACATGGAAGAACTTGAAACCACAGCCATAAAAACTCCTTATCCACCTAAAGTTTGGCTTCGCTATGTGGATGATACATTTGTTGTATGGCCACATGGTGAAGCATTGCTACAAACTTTCTGGACACACATCAACAACATATCCCCTTCAATTAAATTCACAATAGAACCAGAACAAGAACAAAAATTAGCATTGTTAGATGTTCTTGTGACAAGACTCCCTCATGGCAAAATCAAAACTACAGTTTACCGAAAACCTACACATACAGGAAAATACCTAGCCTATACATCTAATCACACCAGAAACACAAAATATGAAGTTATACTATCACTGTGGAACAGAGCAAAAGAAGTTTGTTCAGAAACTGGCGATTTGGAAAAAGAAAAGATCTATATAGAACAAACTCTTAAGAAAAATGGTTATCCATCAGTCGTTATTAAGGAAACATCAAATAGACAACAAAAAGAACCATCAAGAGAAAAAACAATTATTGGTACTGTAGTGTATCCTTACATTCCAAAAATAGCAGACAAATTAAGGAAAATCTGCAATCAGTATAACATCAGAACAGTTTTCCAGAGCCATACCACACTGTGAGGAATTCTAACATCTACAAAGCCTAAACTTGAAATGCTGCAAAGAAAAAACTGCATCTATGAAATACCATGTGAATGTGGAAGAACATATATTGGTGAGACCAGCCGTCCCATTCAAAAGCTTGTAAGAACATAAACTGATGATTAGAAGAGAGAAAACAGATGTGTCTAAGGTAGCAGACCATGTATGGACCAATGAACATACGTTCGATTGGGAAAATACAAAAATATTGGATAAAGAAGAAAAGGTACAAAGAAGAAAATTTAAAGAAGCTGCTCACATGACAATGGCAAAAAATCCCATAAGCCAACCTAGTGTGATTATACATAATGTATGGAAACCACTAATCAACTTTGCTCTGAGGAAAAAGTGGAGAAATCAGGAGGAACCTCATAGATAAGTATATGAAATTACTACATACTGTTGCTTTTGGCAGGATGGCTGTTGGTTAGAGCATTACCTTAAATTTCAATAATCAAAAATCTAAGGACCCAGGTTCGAATCCCATGCTAGTACTGTCACTGGTCAGGCCAGCAACACCTGAAGAAGAGGGGAGAAAAATACCTCTCGAAACGTTAGTGCATATACTAACCTGTTTGCTGTGATATTATTAACATTTGTTTGCTGTGATATTACTAACAGTTGGTGCATATACTAACCCGTTTTCTGTGATATTACTAACAGTTGAATGCATTTGGAATATTTAACTAAAATTAAACTTTTCTAAAGACATTCAACACGCATATTAGATGATGGAAATAGTCCAATATAAAAATACAGCTAGAACACCATCATCACAAACTTTCAGAAAAACACATGGACTCTCTATCATTGTAACATAAAGATACCTAATACAATAGGATCAATCAGTTCTTCAGTTTGCTTGGTGTGATGATATCGAGTCTATTATTATAAGAGCACATTTTAGGTAAATTATATGAAGTGTATGTATAAAAAAAATTTAGTAAGAAAAAAAAAACTGAAGAATAATTTTTGTAGAAGCAGACTCATCTACATTGTACAGATAAATCTAAAAATACTCAAAAATAGTGGAGATATGGACGAGATGTTGAAGAATTTCAAAAAAGTTGATGCAAAAGTTAAAATACAGCATCATAAGATGTCAGAGTATAATTACATTGTTCATAGATTCGCAAGACTAAAATTCAACTTCTTATTCTTTGTCTTCTAAGTTAGAATGACTGCTCGTTAAATTCATTGATTCTATTTATCAATAAGAAGGCTGTTGGAACTTTTATTTATAAATGCATTTTAAACATTTTGTAAATGATTTTAACATTTTATTATACGGTAATTGCATTTTAATATCTTACGCTTGCATCACATACGTAAACTATTCGGCCATGCTTATAAGTTAAAATTTAGTCTTTGCTATGGCTGTGTTATTAAAAAATTAAATATCTATAACTCATTAGCATTAAATGTCATGTGGTTTGGCAGACTCCGGGGATTAAAGTCTTTGGATTCCTTCCAGTTCTATCAATTCAAGCACTCAAAACTTCTTATGAACTTGCAAGAATAAAGTCAATAGATTATTTTATAAATTCATTTGTATAAAGTATTGTTATTAGTGTCTTTATTAAAATTATGTATTAAATTGGAAAAATATACTGTACATGAAAAAATAGTTTTAAAATACTTTTAAAATTTCCTCTACAGTAATGACTAAAAATGGCAGCTTTAATAATTTTATATCTATATTAAAATATTCTTGAAATTCTTATCTGATGCAAGTAAAACACCTTTATTCTTTCAAATAGTGATAAGTTCAAGAATATTTTTTGTTTTAATAAGTATAAACAATTTATACTTATATATATTACATGTTACAAGTCTGAAGAAGCCTGTCGGATAATTGAAACTCAGCTATTTTTGGAAAATCGTACCAATCCAACCATCGTTAATGAAATATATATCTAAAACTCAATTTTTGCTTACAGTACTCATTATTGCTAAACTCGTAATACTTGGTAACTGAATAAATTCATGATTTTTGGCAAATAATAATGTAGTTGGGATATATTTTCTTTATTTCCTCCAACATCTCAAACATTCCTACATCTATTATTAGTTTACTGTACATCACTTTATCATTATTTTTTTTGTTTGCGTGAAAAGATATTTTACAATATTCATTAAAAAACTTAGTGTAAAAATGTTGAAAAATATTTACATTATATGTTTGTCATTAATATATGCCCCATACTTTCTTTATTGATCCAGCTTGTATTTTTTACTATTAAAAACAAATATAATATAGAATATAAAAAATTAATTCTTCAAAAAATATAAATTTCTTTAAAAAAAAAATTTATTTTGTTAAAAGTTACAAAGTATTTTGAAATCTTTACAACTTAACACAAACGATTTATACAGTCAATGTTGTTAAGAATGAAACAGATGATCTTATTGGCTCTTCAACTGATGGAAAACTCTGGCAATGTACCACTGACAGAATGTCCCCATTGGAGCAAGGAGAAGAATATGCTTGCAAATGAATTCCACAACCTTGTTGGTTCAGAATATCTAACAAAACAATAAGAAAATAAAATCTAAATACTAAATAAGGATTTGCACCCAGACTCACAAGCTCTCTACAGTCATCCATTCTATCCAATATAACCAATACACATAGATTTGAACCCAGACTTACAAGCTCTCTACAGTCATCCAATATAACCAATACACACACATGACCATATACATGTGAAAAAATAAATGATCTCCAATATATGTATTTCATTTTTTAACCAGCATTCATCAGTTGGTCCGAATCATTATCTCACACACACACATATATAATCAGTGCTCGGTTTATATTAAGATAGCAAATCTTCACACTTTAATGGACAGGCTTCAATCCTCTTTACTCTCCAGCCATCCATATCAATGAAAATCTGACGATGGAATGCTCAAAAGTTCTTGATGATGCCAATATTACAAACTCATGTTGATATGGATAGCTGAAGAATGGAGAGGATTGAAGGCTGTCCATTAAAGTGTGTAAATTTGCTATCTTAATATAAACTGGGCACTGATTATATATGTGTGGGAGATGATGATTCGGACCAACTGATGAATGCTGGTTCAGCATTAAATATGTATAATGGAGATCATTTATCTTTTTTACATGTATGTGGACATCAGTATCGGTTATATTGGATAGAATGGATCACGGTAGCGAGCTTGAAAATCTACATTCAAATCCCTACTTTAATTACATCTAGGTTAAGTATATACATTATACTTGTATTTCAATATTACTAAATATAATATTAGTCCTTACTTTATAGCTTTAAATGTTTATTCAGTTTATAGCTTTCATATATAAAACAAAGTGTGTACCCAAAGAAAAAGTGACTAGTTATCTCTCCAAACTGCCTGCAACGCCATCTCTGAATAATGCATATCTTACATAATAACATAGTTTAGCTATTCATTATAAATTTTATACCTAGCATATCTGGATCAAAAGTTATAACAGGAAGTGAGACAATGTGTAGCATATCTAAATATACTACAATCACCTCTTTCATTTCCCTAGGATTCATAATCTTTAATTTGAATCTTTTTGCTGCTTAATAGCATATTGAAAGTCCAGTTCATTTTGTTATTAATCACACCTTTCTCCTTTTACATTCAACTTCCAAGAGCAGCATCTCTTTCAAAGACAAATCTTTTCGTCAATAAGAGAACTTCCAATTTCATTGCGATTGTTTTTTTTTTAATGATGGCATTCCTAAAAGTCTTAATTTATAAATCCATGCCTGAAACAATAAAAATTTATTTCTGAAGTTTCACTCAATTATGATTTAACAAAAAATCTTTTTGCATATTTATACCTATGATGATTAATATTATCTATACAACAATATTAGGTTTTGCAGGATTAGATTTAGTGTAAAAATGACTAAAAGATGGCATTATTCAAAACAAATCTACTATGAGAGAATGTACTACAGGAATATAAATATAAAGGAGAGAACAAAAAAATAAATGTTGTTATAGAAAAAAAGTACACTTATGGATAATAAAAAATAATTCAGTACAAAATAATAGGACATTTTATTTGAAAGTAGCATGAAGGAAGTTAAACTCTCATTAGATAAATATAGAGAAGCACAAAAATTAAATTCAGTGAGGAAAAATATACAATATATTTAATGGGAAGGGCAAGAAAGAAGGATGAATAGAGAATTGTGCAGACGATTGGGAATTACAGTTGAAAAGCATAAAAAAAAAATGTGTATCTATAAATATCATGTATCTTGTATCCAAAATGTTCTAGACGATTGTTTCCTCAAATTAATGACATGCAGAGATATAATTTATCTAGTCACTATAAAGATTTTAAGTGCTAACATATCTAGACATGAGTTATGATGTGAAATACAACTGTTTCACAGTGAGGATCGTTTGCAATGCTCTTCCTACCATAAACAGTTCGAATCATTTTCAATGTTTCAGTAGCAGCCTTACTCAATTTAAAACAAATTTAAAATTAGTGCAGTGTTCCATCATGGAACATACTGTGTTTAATAAATACGAACTACATAATGTTAATGGTACCTGGTTTAAATTATATTACAATGGATAGAAATAGAATTAAGATGAGATTACAATTTTCTATAATGGTACTACACTTTTCAAATTTTAAAAATAATCGTAATTGATTACAATGTAAAAACACTATTAATTTAAGTTTTCAAAAAGCGAAACACTCATCACTTTCAAATAAAGCTTAATGAAAGGTGTTTATTGGAAAGCAATTATAAAATATTCCTGACAAATTCTAATACTTTAATGTACGTTATTCTAATGGTAAGATGACTGTTGAAAGTTAATAAATCTGATAAAACAGGTAGAATGTAAGACTATAACTTTTCCTCATGAAGGTCTAAAGTCCAGACTTATGTATTCTTCATAAAATAATAGACAGGCATGTTGATCTGGTAATTTGTACATTATAGTATCGAAGATCTCCAGATTGATACTAGATTAGGAAGAACATCAATCCTAAAATATTCAAATTCATTTGCCATATCCAAAAGTCCCCCACTTATCAACTGCAATAGACCATTCCCCTCGCTCCATTAGTGACGAAAGCAGCTAAATATATAAACAATAGAATGAAATTCTATTCAAAAATGTGGATAAAAACAATTTAATAATTATTCCCTGAAATACTGCATATGTAAAATATATTTTAATTGTTGCCTTCAAATACATCTCAGATATAATTTAAATCATTCCCCATTCTCATTTAAAAAAAAAAATGGGATTAATGTAAAAGTTAATAATAATAACAAATGAATGGTTTATTGTTCAAGAATTCAAAAAGTTTGAGCATCATAAATGGCAGAGTTCAACGCAATTCACGAATGTTGAGCACTGGAATCCGTCACTATAAACCCAAACAACGCAGAGCATTAAAGTTAGAGATTGGATCAAAATTCTTATATTTAAACAAATACATATATATATATATTAATTTGGCATTTATTTGCAGTAGACAAATCTCACACTTCAATTGATCTTTGAAAATTGATTTATTTATGAGATGAACAAAGTCAAAAGGTTTCATGCATATACAAACATACCAAAAAAAAAAAGACTTCTTAAAGAACAAATAGCAAAGAGAAACAAGTTTGTGAGTTAACTGTTTTTAAGACATTATAATTAAAAATAGGAAAACTTATTTCTGAATTATAAAAGTTAAAACAGAGAGATGTATGATTTTTTTTTTTTTAATAAAATAATAAAAATGGTGTTAGAAAATTTTAAAAAAATCTAACTATTTTTATTAAAATATATTGTATCAAGATCATGATTTGTCAACAATAGAAGCATAGAAATGAAGTATGAAAAATGATAGTCCATAAAAAAAATAACATATTTAAAGCACTGATTACAGGGCTAAAGAAAGCAAGTAATGGATATAAAATGATGGATGGAGAGATGACTGTATTTGTTTTCACAGTAAGTACACTAACCTGACCAAATTAAATTAAACCAATACGATTATTCTTTAAGATGTGATATGTTGGACTATTTCCATCATTTATGAGTGAATGTTGAATGTATAGAAAATTTTAAACTTTATTTAAACTTTCCAAATACAAACAACTTGTTAGTAATAACACACAAATAGACAATACAGGTTAGTAATTACACTACTAACCTGTAGTGTCTATTTGTGTTATTACTAACAAGTTGTTTACACTACTAACCTGTATTCTCTATTTGTGTGTTAGTACTAACAAGTTGTTTGTATTTGGAAAGTTTAAATAAAGTTTAAAATTTTCTATACATTCAACATTCACTCAAAAATGATGGGAATAGTCCAACATATCACATATTATAATATACCATCATTACAAACCTTCAAACAAATACCATTATTCTTTAGTTAATAATAGTTAAAATTGCCTTTTTCCGACCAGTACAAAATAGTTAGTTATTTTGATTAGAGATCAAATATCGGAATAAAAACCTTTCCAGCTTGTGACCTGAAAAAGCTTCCAAACTTCATCCAGCCTAGATTCGAAATTCCAGAGTATGAGCAGCAATCAGATATGCTGACTATTGTAATATGCCTGTGAAATTGATTGTGGAAGTTTACTAAATTGTCCAATGTGTCTATTTGACTATTATCTTCTCCAATAATATGTATATATTAAAGACTGAACAGTTTTGCATGCTATTTGAACGTATTATGCAAGAAAGCCTAATGGTGCCCAAATATTTAACTACATTACAGAATAAAAAAAATTCCTAACTAAATGTATAAACTCAAGTTTTAAAATCTGATACTATACTTTTAAAAAAGCAAAGATTTTCCTGACATAAAAAAAAAAAAGTTCATATGTTCCAGACTAGAGTAAAAAAAAAAACTTAAGCAATTATTAAACTATAATAATAATCAGCCATTAAGCTAATGTGCTTTGTGGATTTTAACTATAAATGAATACTCTCACTTTCCAAACACAAGATAAAGTCTTTGTGAAAAGATAGAATGAATCCATCTATCCTTTCAACCCAAATGTTTAAGTATAGGCAAATCTTAAGCACTTGGAAATGAGAGCGTGAAGATATAAAACAATCACTTTAAATTACATTTACTATGCCTGAATAAATGACGCTTGCGAAATTTACTAGAATTTACGATATGTCATTCTTATTTACATATGTTTAATTTCAACTAAGAATGGCGTATCGTAAATTCTAGTAAATTTCGCAAGCATCATTCATTCAGGCATAGTAAATGTAATTTAAAATAATTGTTTAATATCTTCACGCTCTCATTTCCAAGTGCTTAAGATTTGTTCATACTTAAACGTTTGGATTGAAAGGATAGGTGGATTCATTCTATCTTTTCACAGACTTTATCTTGTGTTTGGAAAGTGAAAGTATTCATTTATAGTTAAAATCCACAAAGTGCATGTGCATTAACTTAATGGTTGATTATTATTACAGTTTCAAAAAAAAAAAAACATGGCGCTATATAAAATAAATATCTTATTTACATATGTTTAATTTCAACTAAGAACGACGTATCGTAAATTTTAGTAAATTTCACAAGCATCATTCATTCAGGCATAGTAAATGTAATTTAAAGTGATTGTTTAATATCTTCACGCTCTCATTTCCAAGTGCTTAAGATTTGCCCATACTTAAAAGTTTGGGTTGAAAGGATAGATGGATTCATTCTATCTTTTCACAAAGACTTTATCTTGTGTTTGGAAAGTGAGAGTATTCATTTATAGTTAAAATCCACAAAGCTCATGTGCATTAGCTTAATGGCTGATTATTATTAAAGTTTTAAAAAAAACATCGCTCTATATAAAATAAATATCTTATTTAAGCAATTATTGTAAAATAAATTAAGTAATTGTGCCATCTTACTCGTAATTTGTGAAATGGATTTAGGTGTACTTCTGTAAATAATTAAATTTCCCTTCAATAAGACACCCGATGGGAACCAATTCCCATCAATTTCATGGAGTACAACTGAATTTCCAAGTACACTTCCGGAAATTTGATGTTTTACACCATTGGCTTCAGCAGCTACAGTTATACCTGTAGGTAATGCTTTTGTGCCAACTGGATTATGATTACAAGATACCTGTAAATAATAAAAGGAAAATTATATAACATGTAAACTGGATTGGGAGGGAGGGGGGCAACAATATTCACATATATTTTAAATCAAAATTTTACTTACTTTAATTTTCATTTCCTTAGCGAGTTCAAGAGAGTTTACTAAATTGGATTTATTATGGGTAGGATAATTCAAATACCCACACATAGTTGCCATTTTCAGATAACTTTTAGCATTTGCTAGAGTATTTCCTAAAATAAAAATATCAGTATTAAAAAAAAGATAATTAAAGTCTAAATCAGAATTTTTTTGAATACTTTAATAAAAATTTATTTACAACTTTTTATTAAAATACAAAAAAGAAAATTAATATGTACAAAATATTTCAGTGATGGCAAATTCATAAAGACCCTGTAGGGATCCAAATTTTCACAACAATAACAAATGCTGTATGATGTTACAAAGGAGTTTTACTTTATTGTCCCCAAATCCACATTCATCTGAACTTTACAAATTAACTGGAAGCAATAATATCTAGATATCCATTTACTAAGAATCCATTACTGAAATTCTTGCTTGATGAATCTTCATCTGGGTATGCATCCAATGCTACACCGTGGTCCTTCTATATACAAAAATAAAGGACAACAAAATAACTAATAAATGAACATGTGAAATTACAGTAGTCAAATGATTTACATTAGTCAGCAGTAATTCATTTCATAACATTCTACTTATGCGACATCTATCCTAATCTTGACCACCACCAATAACTCATAATAATTTCAATTTGATCTGGTTTACAATTATAGGTCAGATAAGATTTGAATCGTAATGCAGAATCACAATATTTCTCATTTTTGGGAGATATATTTCATCTTCTTTTCACTGAAATTCCAGTCTTAACCAGAACCACAAATGTTAAATGAAAAACAATGTTAATATTCACAATCTGGGCCAGATGAGACCCAAACATTTTTCCAAGTTACAAGCAAGTTTGAGATTTTTATTTCAGGAAGCCTAGCCAATTCAGTGAATCATCTAATACTGACTGGTAAATGGATATCTAATTATTCTTAGCTAGAGGATAAAATTAAAGACAAAAAAAAAACTGCATAAACCTCACAATATGGCTATTGTTAAGCATAGTGAATTATACTTTCTTCTTCACTCTTCCTTTGAAAGGAGTGGTTAGATAAGTCCTTTGGCCTATAATGGGATATCGTTTCTATTCAAAATAATCATGAATGCATGAATAAAACCACATGAATTTTTTAAAAAATGATTTAATTAGGCAAAACCCTATCACATAGCAATTAATCAGCAACTATCCTATAATTATTCCTACAGCTTATAACAACAGATAGAATGTACAGTATGTCTCAATGAAAAAAAGACGACAGATTCTCTTTTCAAATTGACTGCAATGCCATCTCTAAACCAATGCATGTGTTACATAGTAACATAATTTAGCTATTCACCACAAAAAGTTTACAGGGCTAGGGCATCTGCATCATAAGTTATGGCATAAAATGTGTTTAGTACCTTAATTTAGTTGAAACAACACGCTAACATTAAATTTTAAGGTGGGTAAAATTGTTAACAAAATGATTCAAACTGCATATGGCAATGAAATCACTAATCACAAGAAAGTTTTCAAGTAAAATGCAAGATTTCATGAGGGCAGAGGGAGCATTGAAGAAGACTAACAAAGGCAAGAAATTGTCACATTCCATGTCGTAACTAGGGATCCAGACATTCTAATGTCTTAAAATTATTATAGGAATAGTTAAACCACATCCTATGTAACACATGCATTAATCTAGACATTAGAGATATATAAAATGATTTTATTTTTCATTTATTAAAAAAAAAAAGAAGAGGCATTTTAAAAGTGAAACTAACGCACATAATTTTGCCTCGATTTAAAAAAAATCAAAAAAAGTAAAGAATAGACAATTTTATTAATTTAAATTTAAAATATTGATAATTAATCAACAAGTATCTGTCAAACAAAAATTGATTTTATATTTTTAAAAGAAAAAAAAAGTTGATAGTATTTATATCTTTTAAGAAACTAATCAATAGAGTGGAACTTACTATAAAATGAATGCAATTTATAGATTTTCAACAAAAAATAATTGTGAAAATAACTTTTAATAATCTTTATTATTGAAACAAATTAAAATATATGATATAGATGTTAGTGTGTGCTTGCAATTCCATACGCACACACATGTATGTTAAATATATATAAAACTGAACTTCACTTATAGATTTATGACAATAGTAAATAATAAAATATACCTGCTATATGATATAACTTCTATCAGCGACCAAAAAAAAAAGACTTTATTTCTTTTTTAAAAGGAAAAAAAACTGTAATCATTAAAAATAGAATATGATTTTATTAATACATACATGTATGTGTGAATTTAATGTATTTTAACCAAGGAATTAACTATAAAAATAGGTAAACGTCAGTGTGCTTATATACATGCACACACACACAAAATTTTAATCATTTTATTGTATAACGATTCAAATATATCTAGGAATTTTACTGCACATGTCTGTGCATATATCAATGAATGTCAAATAGACAAGTAAAATTTAATTATTTTTTTATTATCATTAAATCTCAATTCAAATATGTCCATTTCTAAATTGTACTGCACTCTGTATATGTATCAATGAGTGTCAAATAGACACTTATATGTAAATTTTAATCTTTTTTTTTAAATATTATATGTCAATTCAAAAATGTTCATTTTATATTAAGCCACATGTCTGTGTGCTATCTGGTTTTAAATAAACCTATTGGAACATATATGTAAATTAATTTAATACTTGAATTTTATATATTATTCATGTAAATCACAATGTGATAGTTTTTTTGTGACAAGCCTATATTTCAGTTATTAAATGTTAATCAAAATCAGAAGATTTCTAATTGTAGAACCATATTCTAGAGACCTTAATAAAATTGTTAAAAATTGCATTGCATCATCTCTTGTTTACCATAAGTTTTAGAGCTTGTGTTCTTCTGAGCTAGATTTGTGTATAATGGCTGATATACAAATGGTGATCTATTTAGTGCTTAAGGGGCATTCAGCAATGATCAATCATCATCATCCTGGTTGGCGCATAAGATTATATTCTTTAAAGCCCCTGCACTACATTTTATTTGGTTTAGTCTATTACAATTTAAATTTAAGTTGGACAGTACATCAACGGTACTAAGTGGCCAGAGCATTGATGATGATCAGCATGTTTTAATATCCCAGTATTATTATTTTTTTTGGTTGAATTGATATGGAAGAGCACTTAAGTGGTGCATTCAAGTTAAATGGTTTCAATAATCTGCCACAAACTGGCATGGTCTAAATAGATAGCCTGGTCTACAAAAGACCCATTTCCAATCCAGATACCAGATTGATTGCTGATTTATATTTTGTACTGTTCAAATCCAGTCACCAGATTGACTGTTAATTTTATTGTGATATATTTTGATTATTCATGATGATGAATGGTTATTTCCTTTGTATATTACTAGTACTTTCTTATATATTGATAATGCTGGTTCATCGATTTATAATTATGCTTTTAGTTGCTCTAACTGATAACTGACTGATCTCAGAGATTTCATGATCTCATGTTCTCTTTAATATACAAAATTGCTTATATATATTTTTGGATATTAACCTTATTTAATATCTTCTCACTTTAATATCATACAAAATCTTACTTTTAATATTATATTATGGGCATCTAGTTGATCCTTCACCCTACCACCCCATCCTGTTACAATATATATATATACATAGTATGGTTGTGAAATGTGGACAATGATATAATTAGAATCATTTAAGAAGTCTTTAAGATGTAGGAATGGAGAAAAATCAGTTGGATGAATAAAATAACAAATGAAATTAAATGAAAAAAGAAAATTGATTGAGGAAATTAGAAATAGAAAGAGAAACTGAATTGGACATATATTAAGAAGAAAGTATAGTTTAATGACAGATGTTTTAGAAGGAATGGTGAGTGGAAACAAGAAGAACGGAAAAGATTGACATTATTGGATGATATAAGAGATGGGAAGAGTTATATGGAATTAAAGAACTGGGCAATAAAGTGAACGGAATGGGAAAATGGATTAACTGGTGATGCAACTACTCTCTGGGATCTGTCCATGAGACAGAGTACTATTGATTGATTAATATATATTATAGATTCAATATTTAATCCATCAAAATATATTAATATATTGTAAAAACAACAACACAGAATTAAAAGAATGAAATACAGAGTAAATAAAGATTTGATATATAGTAAACTTTGGTCTCCCATTTGTTTATATGATGCAATGAGCTATGGCTTCTCCTTTATATCTTTGCAATTAGAGAATAGTGACTTCTCAATCTCAGACTAAATCAATATCAATGATTATATAAGGACAGAAATCAGTACTATCTATGACATTTTTTTATTAAAAAGCAAACAACTCTGAGCATAGCTCACTATTTATATACATATCTAAGAATTTACATAAGAAATTACCAAATGTCTGTATATGAAGCGTTGATGATTGACAACAGTGATCGGAAATGGCAGAAATGACTTTTCCTAAAACTTGTCCGCAAGTGACCCAAGGAAGAGATTGCAAATTCAGAACATGTGAAAGAGCTTCAGCATTGATCTACGAAAAAGAAAACAAAACAACAATAACAACAAAAAATAAGTGTATCTAAGTGATGCAATAAATTTGTTATTTAACAGTTCTAATTCTATATATCACAATTCAGTATTAAAGTTTATAATGAACAAAATCCAAATATAAGATGTTAAAATAAATCATACCTAAATGCCCTACTATCATTATTGTTAAAATGTCTTTGGATACAGAATATACAAAATTATTTTTTACATTGATACTCTAACAATACCATTTGACTGCATTGTTTCCAGCTTTAAATTTAAATCCTCAATGGTAGAGGCAAATACCAAAATCATACTGGGAGATTTAATTGCATTACTATCTGGTTACAATAACTCAAGCTTATAATAGATGGCGTTAGAGTACAATTGTCATAAATTCTGAAATTAAGAGCAGGTTGAGATCATATTATTAGCGGTCATTCGGGAATAAATTAGACTCTTCTAACTCTGGACAAAAAAAGGATAGAGAGAGAGGCAATCAATAAATATTAAATTATAAGTTTTGTGATGATTGTAAAAAAATCCATGAAGTATAAATAAATACATCCACATATAAACATGCTAATCCATTAATCTGTAAGACTCTTAATATCTTGCTTCATTGTAATTCACCCTCAGCCAAATCTTTTCAATAAAGCAATCAATATTGTACTTTATAATGCCTTTGAAATAATCTCTAGAATGAAAATTAGGTCTGCCTCTTCCAACAAGATGATGTTCTAGTTAATCATGAAAATTTTTGAACAAATTTGCAATCATCTATTCATATCAATTGCCAAATCCAATGAAGATGAGACATTATAACAGTAAACTTTACATCAGATTCAACAAAATGAAGAACCTACCAATTGATCTTATGATCTAATCATTGGATTTTTAGAATCTTATGGAGCACTCATAAATTTTTTACAACACCCTCATGTTACATTAATAGAGAGGCCATGTCTCACTTCCGTACAACTAATTTAGCCATATTAATTATATCACTATGTGAAAATCCTCGCTATCTCTCATAACTTTTTAAATGCAGCAGCAGTACATTGTAATTGTTATTACAAACCAAAATTTAAATCTGTATCCAGATATTTACACTGGTTCATATTCTTAAGTTGCCGATTACTTAAGCCAGAATTTGGAAGAACTTGAGTTTTCAATTATTAAATCAAAGTCTTTATAGATTGCATTCGACATTCTATAGATTATCTTTAAAATTAATACAAATAACATAACCATCGGCAAAACGGAAAGTTAGAAGCCAAGATGTATTTTTTTGTTTTTAATCCGTTAAAATTAAAACTTCGTAATCAAACTACTATTGTATCTTGATATCTACTTAATGCTTCATAAAGTCAACTAGAAACTGTTCCAAAAAACCAGTCATAAAAATGAAAAACAAAATAGGAATTGATATACATCCCTGTTTAATGCCAATTTCAAATGCTAGATTCTCCGGCTATATGAATAACGCTGCCACTCATTTCATCATATAGAAATGTTGAAAACGTTTTCACAGAACAATCAAATCTGATGCCCCTTTCTTATATCAATGCCAATCTGTTTGCCAGACCTTTTTTTTATTTGACAAATAGATTGGATTGATAGGTGTTATTTGAAAATTCATTTAAAATTCGCAGGTCATCTGGTTTGTGAATTATCACAATAATGTTTTCAGACTTGATTATACTTTTGATGAAATTGTAATTTGCTTACTCTTGTTAAATAATACCATGCATCTTTTTGATTAACTGTGTCAAATGCTTTGACCAAATCAATAAAAGTAATATTTAAATATTTTTTTGTTCCATACACTTTTGACAACAAAAATCATATCTATTGTGCTTCTCAATTCTCCAAAACCACACTAAATCTATAGTAACTATTCATTTATGACTAGAAATAAGCTATTCGAAAAAAGATTCTTAAAAGTAGCTTTGCTATAATGGATCCATAATAATTGCATAGTCTTTTCTATTCAATTAATTTCTAAAAACAGAAACAATAGAAGCATTCTTAAAATCATCTGACGCATTGTCTGAAAAATTGCAGAGCTGCTTTAAGTCTATTATGCTGGATATCTTTGCATAAATTTATACAAGTCGAGAAGATAGATATATCACTAAAAATCATTAATCTCAATTCCTGTTGTTGATCAATATACTCCAGCCATCTATTCAAAATATCACTGCCATCATATAAGAAAGTGTCATTACTGGAATTAGTAATATTTTCAGATCCATGTCACTTTCAATTGGGTGTGTGTGTGTCGGGGATGGGGTCTAAAATGCTACTATGAGCTAATGACTGCATTTTCTTTGCAGTTTTCATCATCATCATCATCAGTGATGTATTGTTTTCCCCCATCTTAAAACTATTGATCTTTCCTTGTAATGGCATAGTTGAACATTGCTATTCCTTGGTTTGTGCCTGTGGAAAAAATTGATGTTTTTTTCCCTTAAAGTTTAGCCTGAATCTCAAATTTTTAGCAATTTATTTGTTAATCTGTTTATAGTACTTTACTGTCTCAGTAATTTTCTGTAAATGACAGTACAATCAGAAAACAATTTTAATTTTCGTGTTTTTTTAATTAGCATGTGTAAAAGTTAGAAAAAAATCTTCCATTTTCTTTGCTGCTTCAAAAAAAGACATGCCAACCTACCTGTCTTCCAGTTTTTTTTACATTTTTACTTTCAACATTGTTATAGTACCATATAATACATACTTTTATTATTCATTTATTTGATTTTACAAATACTTTACATAATAAAACAATATTTAGATTTTACAATTTTGATTGACAATTTTTGTAAACATGTTACTGTCTATTTTTCCCCCCGTGTTTTGAAATATTGTAATAATTTAGATATATTTTTTATTCCATATGTATCAATTATTTATCATAAATATGAATATTTCAAAATATTAAAATTTCAATTATATAACTATAGTATATAGAGGTTGAAGAAAATCCTGTCTTCGGGCCAAAAAAAAAAATTAAAAAAAAAAACCTGCCTGATTAAGAGATTAAGACATCTTAATTTTTAGAACTACTCCGTAAATTTAATACATTTACTACATCATTAAGATGCTTCTAAGTAATTTAACTCAAAAATCTATAAGTATTAACGACAAAAAAAAAATGAACAGGGAAAAAAAATATTTCTAAGATCGTTATATATAAAAATCTAGAAATTACAAGCTAAAATAATTTTAATATTTACTCACAGTACCAAATAAGGATCGGCCCTTCACCATATCCACAAATTGTTCCGCTATTTCTTTAGCGACCCGAGCCTGAGCTTCAACAGTATTGGCTCCCAGATGAGGAGTGCAAACTGTATTAGGATGATTAATTAGTGAAAAATCTTTAGGAGGTTCCTTAAATAGATATAAACAAAAAAGAGAATTAATTGCAAGCTTTATTAATGATAAAAAGAATATTGAAACAATATTTTTTTTTTTTACCTCTACGAAAACATCAAACCCTGCACCAGAACTCTGCCCCGATTGTAATGCCAATAACAAATCTTCTTCGCTAACAATACCGCCTCTAGCACAATTAACAACTTTAACTCCCTTTTTACATTTAGAAAGAACTTCTGCATTAATCAAGTCTGAAAAATAGTAAAATTCCAGAAATATAAACTCTGTTATATATGATTCACAAAACACATAAATAGTGAACTGCATATGTACATACAAACATAGAAATATATGTATAGATATACATGAGTTAGAGGAATGAAGTGACCTCTAGTAAGTTTATTGTGAAAAATGACATTAGATGTTAAATAATAGCAAATTTCTGAAGGGTAGACTACATCAATAAAAACATACAGGATTATTTCCAGGTCAACAATAATTTCCTATTGCCCACAACACATCCCTTAAAACATTATATATATACATACAGAACTAGCTTATTATTAAGGCTATTGAATATATTGCAACAAATAAATTTGAATGACTACTAGTTTGTGGAGAGGGGAGGATAGAGAGGCAAGTAATATTCATCCATGTTGATTTTGATTCAGAATCTTGTGATCTTGAATTCATTATGTTGCCACAAGCTTTGACCTAGATTGAGGATATTGGATAGGAAAGCACAGGATATGGATATATTAAGTACTATCATCTTGCATCTATTATTACTTATTAAAGCTTACAATAGGTGGCATAAAGATGATGGGAAAAAAGTATTATTTTATTGATTTATACCTAATCTTTGGCCACAGGATAGAGATAACTATAGTAATTGAAAAAATTTAAAGACATTATAATATATATGGTCATGATATATAATGATCAGTACGGCAAAGCTTACTAAATTGCGGCATGGATGACAGCTACAGCGCACCACTAAGCAGGTAGTCTAGAACTAATTTGAATGAATCCTCGTTTTGCAATCTGACCCAAATCCTACTTTTTTTTTTATTTATTTATGTAGCACACTCACCCAAATCCTCAAGCATCTAATTACTGTATCCGAATACTCACTAGCATAAGGCGCATCTTTTATCAAATCAAACTTTTATTAAGTTTCCTAATAAGCCTGTAGCAATGTACCCAAGCAAGACGATCTTTTGCTTTTCTTTCTCCTCAACTCTGTCCCCGATTCTCTTTACGTATGCTATTTCTCAATATAACCTTTGAACATTTAGTATCATCTGAGTGAATATGCTGGCATCATCTTCTATGGATCAGCAGAGATATGAGGTGTTTCCTGAGATCTCCACCCAAATAAAAGTATCTTAGTCTAGAAGTATTATACAAAAGATCACAATCTCACCGAGTCAGTTCAAACCCTCACCATTTGGATTATGTAAAAGAACTAACGATTCTAAATCGACAATAAGTCTCTCTATGGTTCTATTATCAACTTATTTATCCATCTTATTCATGCTAACTTTTCAAGATCACCTATATCAGCTACATGAACACATACACACATACAGAGCAAAACAAATTGTATACAAGACAAAATTTATAAAAGATACTATGGTTTTAAACTATTATGAATGTATACATGTAAGACAACCTAATGCCAAGTACTATTAAGAGAAATGCCTATTTCCCAAATATATTTTACTATAGGCTATGAAATGAGTCTCTAAATTGCACCCCCCAAAAAATGTCCTAGTGTTCAGTTAAAGAAACAGTTCATTTATAATTACATACTTTTGTTGCAACACTGTTACTGCTGATTGAATTGGCATCAACCCTCAAGTCGCACTTAACTAGCAGATATCTGATTGTCGAATTCATTCACGAGTGAGAAGTTCCTGCATCTGAAACCATGTGTCTGCGTGCTTCTTTCAGGTGTATGAATTGTCCCAGTTTAGAGTGTTGCAACTTTGACTAGCTGGTGGCACCTTTCCTTCCAGGGCTTATCAATTCCTGCAACAACATCGGGCTCCGCAAAGAAGACACACCTTCCTGGGGAAGAGTCTGATTTCGCTAGCCAGAAAATATTGTAGATTCACTGCTATAGAGTTTCTATGTATTCTCTCCTTCAACGTCCATTGCTTACTAAAAATCATTCTCTCTTTTCTTTCCAATTTATAGTTTTTCTTTCTCCACACCACCCTCTCCAATTTACTTGATTTTCCTTTGAAATAAGATTCACATTTCTGTGGTAATTTTAGACATAATAAACAATAGAACAGCAAAAAAGTATTTTGTCCTTTGTCTCCTAATTTATTGGGTGAATTTTTAGTAAGATGCAATTAGGATTCATTCACAAGATTATACCACTATAAAAAAAAGACTCGCACTAACTTTTCGCAATAGAGACTGCTTTAAAATTTAGATTTCCCCTTCTCCATCTTTTCACTCTCTCTTCTTTTTTTTTTCTTCAAAGCCATTAGTAATTAACAGGATTGTAAAACTTTTCAAATTTGCATTATTAACCCTTTGACCCCCAGTACGACTTTTCTAGAAATTTCTACTTTGAGCTGAGTTTACGCATAAACGGTAAACGTCACACACACGCGCAATACGTCATTTTTTGCGCCATTTTAATATGAACCTGAAAATCTAAGAATTTTTTCTGTACGACAATTTTTAGATTTTTTATGAATATTTTTAGCGAAGTGTACCAAAAAAAATTTTTTTATTTTTATTTTTATCATTTTATTTATCGTAAAAAAGTTATTCCACAATTGTTGGATCAATTACTGAATAATTTATTGTGATTTTCCGTTGAAGTTGTCCGTGATTCTGGGCCCTCTTCTCAAATTACGTTTTTGGATAACGTTAAAGGGTATGTAATTACTTTTATATATATATTTTTTTTTTATAAATTATAATATTTTATATTTACTAAAACAAATAAATATGTTATAGAATAATAAATTATAATATTTTTGATGTACTGAAACAAATAAACGTTTTTTGATAACATTCAAGAGTATGTAATTACTTTTTTTTATATATATTTTTTTTATAAATTATATTTTTTATTTACTGAAACAAATAAATATGCTTTAGAATAATAAATTATAATATTTTCGATGTACTGAAATAAATAAATATGCTATAGAATAATAAATTATAATATTTTCAAATAAATATGCTGTAGAATGGAAAAAAGTTGGGGACTGGGGTAATCTGTCAATGCGTGAGCTATGCATTTTTTGGCATGATTATAAATATGAATAGTGTATCACGCGTGACCAAGTTTGAATTTATGGATGAATTATTGCATCAGTGCTAAAGTTATGACCCGCAATTGATTTGTGTCAATTTTAGGCAAGTAATATAGGATATTGTATAGATTTTCTGGCTTCCTCAATCCATCCACTTATTGTTACAGTGCCATGTATTTGAACTCGGCCTTTCTTCATATTTTTTATGCAAAATAATAAATATATTTATATACAAGTTCATGCTACACAACTGGAATTTCATGTAATATAGGATATTTTATACACACTTTCTGGCTTCATCAATCCATCCACTCTGTGTTATAGTGCAATGTATTTGAACTCAGCCTTTCTTCATATCTTTTATGCAAAATAATAAATATATTTATATACAAGTTTATGTTACATAACTGGAATTTCATGTAATATAGGATATTTTATACACAGTTTCTGGCTTCATCAATCCATCCACTCTGTGTTATAGTGCCATGTATTTGAACTCAGCCTTTCTTCCACACATGTAATCATTGTTAATAATAATAAAAATTATCTTTATTGATTTATTTTTATTCATTTTATTTTTCATGAGTTTATTTATTTATTTTTCAATACACTGCTCTGTTACTTTTTTCTCCACTAAAAACCATTCATTTTGTTATAGGTACTTTTGAACAAATGGACACATCTGGCTCTAGAAGAAAAATGGACCACAGCAAGGCCGCTGTTTTAGTAATTTTCTCAGTGAAAAATTACCTCAGGTAAGACTTCCAATACATCTTTTTTTTTGAAATTTTGTGACGGATGTGATGAAGCTGTTTATGAAAGTGTCATTTTATCATTTGAATTTCAAAATTTAGGATTTGTGAATCAGTGTAAAAATAAACATTCTTAAAACTATTATAAATAATATTTTTTTTAACTTTTTCTTTATGAAATGATTATTTTAACAGCTTCATTACATTCTTTCATATATGACCTTGCTTTTACAACATGTTTTTTTTATATTTATTACATTCAAACACAAAATATCTAAGTTATTAGAGTTAGGGTAAATTTTTTTAAAAATTAACAATGGCTGCCTGGTTTTCAAAGGGTTAAAACATATTACAGCTTGAATAATTAGTAGTTTAATCTTGATTATAAGAAAAGATAAGTTTTTTTCCATTTCCATATGAGATAGAAAAATACCATCTTAATAGAAACTGAACTGGTTTCAATTCTATATAATTATAGAGGCTAATTGGACCGATAGCTTGATAATAAAAAAGAGAGGTAAATAATAGCACTAGAAAGGGGATGCATTGATCCAACATCCAAAGCTCCGCATTGATGAAAATTATAAGGTTGAACCTAGTCTGGGGATATAGTGGCATAGAGATGATGAAAAGACATGCTGCTAAAAGAATATGTAAGCTGGAGTCATGTGATAGAGTCATATGATATTTTATTGTTTTAAATCAAATGGTTTATTACTTGGGTATTCATGTGACGTTTGAATACCATACATGATAGTTGGAGTTACAATCCTTGAACTCTAATCTGCTACTCTATCACTGCGCCAAACATGCAGAGTAAAATCAAATAATTTATTACTCAGATGACCGAGTATTGGAAGTGATAGAGCAGAATCACAATCTATGGACCTTGAGTTCCAGAATTCGCTACTCTACCACTGCATCAAACTATGCAAGGCAAATAATGAGACATGACAATAAAGATAGACAAAAAAGCAGAGCAAAATAGAAAAAAATAATAAACATAAAAAAGATACAGATCTTCATTAGGAATAAAAATTATTAGAAATCGAAAGGTGAAACTCAGTATCGATTTCAACGCAAGATGAATGGTAAAATCAAAAGATCAAAAAAAAAGGTGCCTCCTAATTAGGTTATCTCAGTTTTGCAAGATACACATTCAATTTAAATATTAGAATTTAATGACTAGCAAGTCATAAAGGCAAAAATTTAATTTTGGTAATGTAATCTAAATACAGCAACAAACTTTCCATACAGTAGTGCCACCCAGTACAAGCAATAGTAATCTATGGATGCTAGGAGGTTTTGCATAAAATCGCTACCTAGGGCTATTCATCCAATATCACCAGACTAGTTTTTAGCTAGTCGCTTACATCAGCGAGGATTTTAGGATCCGAGAGCACAGCATTTATTGATTATTATGGCTGACGCTGAGCGGCACTACTGTATAGCGTTTGCTACTGTTTTAACAACTTGTGTAAGCATAGAAAATGGCAATCTTGTGTAAGCATAGAAAATGGCGATCTTGTAATGTAATCTAATTGGGTGCATTGACAAATATACATAAAGACCATCATACTTTAATCTCCAATAAGAACAAGATAAAAAAAATACTTGCCATGATCTTAATTTGACGCTAAATGCAGTAATCTGGATTCATTTCATTTTACTTTGTTAAATTTTTGATTTAATTACATTTTCATTTAAATTTTAAATAATTCATGTTATTAAAAAAAAAGCTGTTGAAAAAATTAGGAGTAATACTAACTTGTTGTTTCTGGTAAAAGGGGTGTATGTACAGTAATATAATCAGCTAAAGGCCAAAGCTCTTCCAGAGGCATTTGCTCAACACCAAATTGGTGAGTGATTTCAGCAGGGATTATAGGATCATATCCAATTGTCTAAATTAAAGTAAACAAGGCAAAAAAATGTTACAATTTTTTTTAATAGCAAATCATTAATAAAATTAACTTAAAATAAATATTAACCTTCATGCCGAAAGATTGCATTCGCAGAGCAACTTCTTTGCCAATACGTCCTAGACCAACAATGACTAAGGTTTTACCATATAATTCATTTCCCATAAATGTTTTACGATCCCATTTGCCTGCTTTCATTGATGCCATTGCTTGTGGCAGGGACCTACAGAATATGTAATCAAAAGACTTTAAAATATGGTCAGTATAAAAAGTACAATTTACATCTATTCAGATTTACATTAAAATATTTTACTTTTCTATAAAATATTAGTTGTGTAATCATATATATAGATAAAAAATTTTAAAGATGTATAAAAATAGTAAATAAAAACTTACAACTATCATCAGATCTTATTGTAAATAAAGAAAGGCAAATGTAGCAATTAATTATAAAGCAATAATTATATATATGTTTTAATGTAAGATAGAATAAAGCACTATATAAAATAGTATATGATTTTGAAGCCAATATCATTGATTAATGTAATCAAAGTTTGGCATTAAATCTTTATCGTTTCATCTCACATTTTAATTATTTCTTTCTGTACTATTACAATTAAACAAAATAAAACTGTATACGGAATAAAAAGTAATACATTGCTATTTTGTGCAGTTAAAGCAAGTTATCCTGAAAGATTTCGCTCATTAGCAGCTACTTGCAAAATGAGTACAGCCACTCTAATCCAGAAAAAAAAAAAAACAGAACAAAAAATTAAAGATGCACTTTGCATAGACGGATTAGGGAAGTCACAAATACATTCACATACATGTCATGCTGATCTTGCTATACAACTCCTCTATTGATTTTCTCTGCAGTAAACTTTTTTTTTTCTAGAAAAACTTATAACACTTTGACTAATTGCAGCTCCCTAATATATGCTATACTGAAACATTCTTAACCACAAATCACCAAACTTAACCAGCTTAAACAATATATGTGATGTGATGTACTGTGTCTTCGCCTTAAACGGAGTTAGGAATCTCTCAGCGACACTGTTAGCCACTTTACCTTTCCCTTTCATTCCCCACCCTAAGCTTTCCCATAATCTCCTCCATCCCATTTCCACAACATAAGCTTTGTCAACTCTATGGCCTTTATATCTAAATCCCCCTTATCTTCTCCCAAACCCAACATAAAAACCAATAACCCACTTTCTTTATAATCACTTTGTTAATATTTATTCTTCAATAACTTCATTATTTGTACCCTTTCTGCTTTCAAGCATTTACATTCAATCAACAGATGCCTAATATTAATTCTATGCCTTCCTTACACAATTTGCAGACTAAATCACCATATTTTTCCATTTACATGTATATTCTCTTGTTGTTAAAAATCCCGTTCGAGCCTTAAACAATAAACTACTTTCCTTGCAATTATTATAAATTAACTTGTATATTTAAATTCTTTTTACTCTCCATACTAGTTTTCCATCTCTCCAACTACCTATTCTTTACTAATGCATCTATTCGTTTATCCCATTCCTTACCACTATAACACTAAACAATCCTCCTAACACAATCATCCCACCTTTTGTACAAGTATACTGATATAAATTCTTTATCCAAATCTTTTACATACCGCATTATATTTTTCCCCCATCTTGTTGTCTGCCTTTACTTGTAACCCAATTAAATACTATTCTTTTATTATCCATAAACTGCAACCTACCAAACATTTTACTTTTTGCATCTCTCATATAAAAACTTGACCATCTCATTTCTCCTTGAATTGCTTCCTTTGCTGTCCGCACCTCTGCATCTAATGTATGTCTTCCTACTTCCCTTTGTACTTTTTCTAAGCAATCTAATACCACTTTACTTAACACAGTACCTTATGTTAACCCTGCTACTGCAACTCCCTTTCCATACAATTCTAGATATATCGTAAGACAAGAGTTTTCTAATGCCATCTAACGTAAAAGTGAGTAACCAGTGATTATCAAATGCAAATAAAATCCCTATCCTTCCAAGACTTGATTCTGGGTTTTGCCTACTCAAAGTTGGAAGGAATGCAGACATGTGCCCAATAACCATCTTTAACTCCATTTTACCTTCAATGTGGAATTCCAATCAGGCTAAGATTTTGAACCCAAGACAACCTGTTTGAACTGCTGTTAAAAACATTTTACATTGTTAAATATAATTTTTAACTGCTTGATTTTGAAATGGATAGACATAGAGTCAAATATTATGACAGCTATTATAATTTCTTTTGCAGTTTTGCCTCAAAACTTAGTTCTGATTTTGCAATTATAAATGAAAGAAAGTGTGCATTAACCCACGCTATTATTCCTCTATTCACAAAATTTTTCATCGGAATGGATTTTTTTTTATCTATGCTCGTCTCCAATATGCTTCAATTAAAACATTTAAGAGTATTATAAAGGTATAAAATAATCGGGGCATTATCAAGTTGATCATTGAATAATATATCTGTTATGCTCTCAAAAGCACGTGTAACCTTTGCCATTTGGTCTTACATGCAAATGTGGTCAACTAAAAACACATTATTTTTAAACTGGTTATACCTCCAATTTAATCGCTCATGAAAAAAGTTAATGTAAAAACAGCATTTACAAGGACAGACTGATTGTAGAATAGTAGCCATCAAGATTAAAATAATTTTAATAAAAAATATACGATTTATTCCAACCACATTGGTAGGAAATATAATATTCAATCTTTAAAACAACAACTACTGGCATTAAATTTCAATACTTATTAAACACTTAAATTGCCAATTTGGAATTTCAAACATACATGAATTCTCCTATGAAGTGTTATATGAATATGATATCTTCTCCTGGGTTCCTTGACACATTATAATATTAATGATTTGATTTAAAAAAACAAAAAACATGGCTTTTCTGTTTGACATTATAATAAATTGAATGCTGAGCCTCATAAGTAGTAAGATTTAACAGCTGATTTCAACAAATGATAAGATAAGAGATCTTAAATATGATTGGTAGATTACAACTATAAAATTTTGTAAACTTATAGATCTTTTTTTTAAAACATTAAACATAACATATGGACCTGAAAAATGATATCATAATCTTATTAAATTCATGAATGCCATTCCTCTACATAATAATATTTTGTATAGGTGACGTGAGAATTTTGAGCATCTTCTGAATTAACAACACAAAAAAAAAAAATTGGCAAAAATATCCAGCACTATTAGGGAAGATAAAACATACTTTTGTAATTGTAAAATGAAATCTGTAGGCCTCCTGACAGGTTTTTAAAATATAATGATGATATGCTGATTTCAAAGTTCTTGGAATTTATTTTAGGAATATATTGATTGATGAAATTGTGTGCCAGATGTGAAAGATATATCTACTGTTCCAATAAAAAATAAAGGGGACAGAAAAGGTAACAATTTTATCATGGAATGTCATTGTTATCTATTACAGCCAAAGTTCTTTCCAATATTTTATTGAATAGATTGGTTACAATATAGACAAATGAAGAGACTCATAAAATATTCAAAAAGCACTACAGAAGTGTTTTTTGTTGTCAGGCAAATGCTTAAAAGCAAAATATCAGGAGCAAAGGTGCAAATTATAGTATTGTATATAACAATTTGGTCAAGGTATATTAGTTAATGAAAAAGTCAAGCGTTGTTAGCCGAGATTTCAGCACAGCTGCCTTGCAAGCAGTTGGTTGCAGACAGTTGTTGCGGGTTCGCCTCCCGGCCGATGCTATGACATATGGAAAGAAAAAAAAAGATATGTGGCAATTGTTCTACATATTACAAAGAACCAACATTCCATTTCCAGAAATTTATTAAGTGATGATGATCAGCAGATAATTTTGGTTTAAACTCTTCGTAATCAATCATTGCTGATTTGTGAAATAAAGATAATAAAAAAAATGCTCACATTTGTTCAAATATACAGGCAATGTCAAAAACAAACAATTTATTTTTCGAATACATTCTTCAACTGGACAGAAAACAATTTTGTCATCAGTAGAGTTCTTCACCAGCATCTATAGTCTGGCAAAAATATTTGTTCGTAAGACTATCTCGAAACACTTGGTTCAATTTTCAAAATCAAATTAAACCAAGAATAATATCCAGACAAAAATATCAAACACCACCTCTGATTTCACATAAACGCTGCGTAAGATCAAATAACTGAATCTCCAAATTGTATATTCTCTCTCCATATATATATATCTATATGTGAAGATAGTAAAGATGTAATTTTAATTAATATATTTTTTTTAAAAAAAATTCAATATATTATTGCCATCTTCAAATGTTTTTGTATCTTCTAAAAACAATATTTTACCAACACCTCTCATATTATTTATCAACCAACATGAATGTATTTTATAACATTTAACATCTAGGATTGCCATATCGATGTGAAACAAGTGGACCGAACTATTAAAAATAATGACCAAATGGTTTAATACTTGGGAGTTCATAAGAAGTTTGAACACTGGAAGTGAGAGACCCGGGCTATATTCATGAACTCTGAACAAGAGTTCGGCTACTATACCAATGTACTGATCCATACAATGCAAAATAATCAAATGATTTGGTGTTTGGGAATTCATAAAAAGTTCCAAGTACTAATTTTGAGTCGAAGAGTCTATATATTATACCAATGTATCGTGCGTGCGGTTTAATGCCCAGGAGTTCATAAAAAGTTTGAGCAATCGAATAATACAACTGGGCCACTGTCTATGGATCTTGAGCTGCAGAGTCTGTCCCTATACCAATGTACAGATTCATGTAAAATAATATTGAAGCTTTCCAGTCTTCCATTACACAAAACCATGTAGCATATGATCATTGAATAACCAGTTTGCTTAAGAAAAATAAATTTATCTTCCTTGCTTTCTTCATTATATTCACTTCAAACCAATAACTAAATATCACTTTGCTTCAATAGATTATTGCAGTTTGTATGTGGTCCTCTGGAAGTAAATCCAATGACTCTTCATAGAGGAATCCCCCACTACAAGGCAAAACTTTTCCATTAGCTTCTTGTAGAGAGAAGCCATTAATAGAGAAAAGTGAAAAAGAAACACCCAGTAGACTTTCCAAACAATGTGGATTTTAACAGTTTTAGTTAAGTACGGCTAATACTCATTTACCAATCGATTTTGAATGGTTACCTGGATTAACTGTGGGCAAGCTACCTGTAAAAAAAAAAACGAAAAAATTTCCCAAATTTTATTTGGACTAGATTTGAACTCAGGTCTTGGGAAAACTAGTCACTACGTTATAAGACTTTTCCGGAACATATATATATATATGTGTCAATGTCTGGATATATATTTATGGTAGTGTGTGTACATATGTGTGTGATTCTTAAATAAATGTGAATGTGTGTGCTCATGTGTAACAATGCATAATTTTTATTTTATATGTATTTAATTAATTTGGATTAATGATAAATATTTATCAATATGCAAATTTTAATTTCCTAAATAAGAATTAAATCTATCACGTCTTTGTAAAGTAATACACTTTAATTATTATTACCTCCCTGTTGACACCTGTAAGTAGAAAGGCAAAAAAAAATCACTTTCTAATTATTATTATTATTTTTTTCAAAATTAAATATTTATACCGGTATTCTCTTTATTATTTCACCAGGTTTATTAACGAGTGCAACAAATCAGTCTTTTTAGTAGGTGAACTAATTATTCAACGCTCTCATTCAATTCTGCACCTGACCGTAAACCTACAACAAAGTCCAGGTCAGGTAAATTAGAGTATAAACTTCTAACGTCCTTAACCCAGGTCACCTTAGTCTGTGTCAGACACAAAAACTGGGCCACACGCAATCAAGCATTCTACACGAGGCCAACTGACACACTTTCTCCTACCGTTTCACCTTGAAAAGAAAGAAAGTAGGCCATAACCACCTTCAAAATAGAAAACTAAAACACTTACCTTGACAGGGCTATTATCAAGGCACAGGTGTGCTCAGCCGCACTCAGGGTATTTCCACCTGGTGTACTAAAAATAGAAAAAAGTTCAAATTTAAATACGATAGATTAAAATAAAAAATTAAAGAAAATGATTTATGGGGGGGGGGGGTTATATATTTGTTACAATGGCGATTAAAAAAAAAAAATCAATAAAAATAAAAAGCACTATTTAAAAAATCCACCCCCACCAATAAAAAGCACTATTTAAAAAATTAGCAAATATCCACCCCCACCGCTCTGAAAATGTAAACTTAAATTTTCTTAATTGGATATTAACAGGTATTATTTTTTCAACATTCATAAAAATCTTCACATGCATTTTACGCACATACCTTATATATATATACACAAATCTTGAGATGTAATAATTCAATATCCATGACTTTGAATTCAAATCCAGGTATTTAATCATGGCATTTTTTTTTTGGGGGGGGGGGCAGCTAACTCATAATCAAACTTAGTTAACAAGCTGATATATTGGTCGACAAAAATATACCTAGCTCTTCCTGGCCGCAATGACCTAATTGAGATTCTTAACAAATGTTTTTATGTTATTAAATTTTGTTTTGATCAATAGTTCCAAGTATGCCATTGTGTTAGACGTTTATGAGAATTCGACCACCACCTCTTCCAACAGATCCATGGCTCTGGCGTACACAAGGATTTTTGTAACTGTCAAGCATACCATACTTGCTCTACAGTAATAGATTCAAAAGTCAAGCTCACTCCCTTACAAAGATGAAAAAAAAAAAAAAGCTATCCCTGTTCATTTAATCAAATTTTCCCTACTCATTTAATCAGTATCCTCTGAATTTACCTTCCTCAAACATTTTATTTAAGAATTTATAACATGGAGCAGGAATGGGGAACCTCCAGCCTTCAGACATTTTTACAACATATATAAAATACTCCTGTAGAAATCTTCAATTTATACACACACGTAATGTGGTCCAAATGTGCAAATAAATAAAATATTTATTTTCTCAACGACATATTTCTCACTAACCTTTATAATAATTCTACTTTATTCTATCAGAGGTAAATTAAATACAGCGTTGAGCAAATATATATAGCAAGCTAATTTTTAAATCGATAATTATGCGTGGCCTGCGAATGAGATTATAAATATCCGAATGGCCCTTGGCAGAAAATAGGTTCTCCACCCCTGACCTAGAATAATGCAGAAACTATAATCACTGTTACAATATAAAGATTACCATCACACCTCATGGTGTAGTGATTATATATTCATTAGTTACGCTTATAGCCTAGGAATCAAACCAAGAAGAAACTTGGAATTTTTTTCATTTAGTCGGTACATAACCAATCCATCTCATCACTGGTCAGCAAATGCGTATGCAGCTATTCTTAGCTTAGGAATAAAACAAGAAAAGGGCTTACACTTCACTAAGCTGTAAATTGGTTAGCTGAGCAGAAAATCTCCACTGTGCTTCCGTGAAAAGATATTACAACAATCTTTACATTGCCAAGAAATATTTAGGGTTACATTGCCAAGAAATATTTAGGGATGATTTACCTACCTTACTCAATATCCACACATAAATCATACTGCCAAAAACTACTGCATATTTTGATTTTTGCCCCAAGATTCTTAGCCTCTTGAAGAGCATCAACTCAACAGCAAAAAGTTTTGAATCTAGTCCCCTAAATCAAATGATTATTTGGTGCTAAAACATCATGGATCATTGTGCCAGTAACTGAGATGGCTTACATTAAACCTTTCCTTTGTATACTACACATATCTTCAGTTGATATCATCTAACCATAACAATGGCATAGACTTGCTAGTGCTAGTAGGTTTCATCCTGTTTAAAGATTGCATTATAGGAGTGAGTAATTAATCCAGGATATAAAAAGCAATCTTCAGTATTAGCTTTCTGATGTCGTGAGGTATATGCTCAGTTTGAATGATAAAGAGGTGGAATCATGTTACTAGGATGAAATCATTACTTCATACCAAGATTTCTATAATTTATTGACAATACAAGAGCATAAATCTGTTTTAGACATCAATCAATAATGCTCTGTACATGCATGATAAGGATAGGTCTGAAAATTGAATAGGGGATTAAACAATTGGATTCTTTGTATGCAATGGTGAGATATGTTGTCCGTGTGATTTTGTCTAAGGGATAATCACCAACTTCACAAGCCACAAAATTTCAACCATGCTATCAATCATTAACACCATTTCCATTAAAGACATCTATTAGAATAACAATATCATAACAGCTATCTCAGAATCATATTACTATTTGGCCATTATAGTTTAGGCAAAATCATGATTCATTGTTAAGTAAGATACATCATTTCCTATCATTGCAATGTTTTACAACTACACTTCACTGAATAAATTTATCAAATCTAAAAGATCAATGGGAAGCATCATCAAAATTTCTAGTAGATCATTTAGCTTCCATTAATCATCAGTTACTGACAAATCCACTGTTCATTCCTTCAAATGCTCTGAAATTAATTGTGGTTCTACCATATGGAAATAGCAAACTATATGCAAACATAAAGTAATCTGTAGATTCCAATGGAAGATAAATTCATTTAGGGCATGAATTTTGCCCATATATACAAATTGGGCAATCATAACTGCATGATTCATGCTTTCCATTTGAACACAATTATTTACATTAGAAGTTGTTAAATTCCATTTCCAAAGAAGACAAATACAACCATGACTGTTGATAAACATAATATGATACTCAAGCAATATTTAGGGAAATCAAATTTAATTAACCATCTGCCAGATCAAATTTCTCTCCAAGATAGATGCTAGCTGATTCCTTTTTGTAATTTCTTGCTAGTAAGGTGTTTAACTATTCTAGTCTACTGCTTGATGTAGTGACTAACCAGATTCATATTAGGGCTCGCAATAGTATCTCCTAGATATCTTCATTTCTTGAAATAACATTGGGAGTTATTGTTATTTTCAACCATTATTGATCAAATTTTCTCCAAATTAAATCCAGTTTCTCTGATTCATAGCTTCTCTACTTGATAAAGCACCAACAAACTTAATCATTATATCTCCATCCACCTCATATGTCTCTTTCTAGGTCTTTTAACAATCCCTTGGTATCCAGTTTAAGGTGTCAACTATCCCATTACCATCTCTTCTAACAATATAACTAGACCAGCTCCATTTCAGTCTCTTTATAATTCTGTCAGTTATATCAATGATATCTGTTTGTTCTCTCACAATTATTTTGCTTTCAATCTCTTATCTCTTTTATCCACATATACAAGTGATAGCTTGCAGATAAAAAAATTCTAAACTTCACATGATCCTCATTTCATATGCTTTCACAGGTTGTTAATAAGGGTATCAAACTCTACATACAATAGTGTCCCCAAATGTAAGCTTTCATAATCAATGGATGCAGTAAGGTTTGTGCATATAGTTTTTCTAGCTTGTGTCTTTCATCGGTGAGGAATCTTAGGATCTAATGCAATCTTCCAGCAGATACCTTTTATCTATTTGGTTAACTATAGAGCTAAGAACTCAAAAATTGAAACACTATAATGTTGTCAACCCAAGTTTATTTGCTTATACAGTCATATAGATCTAAACTCAGTTCAGCATCTATATGTTATAGTGTCTTTGCTTTTTCAAAAGCCACAATTACCATTATCCTGTGGGTAGGATAGGGATAAAACCATCAATTCTGGTGTTTTTTAGCTTGAGTTACCAGCTTTATAGTTAGCTAAATATATAAAAAGTGGCTGCTGGAGGGTTGAAATAGTTTCTAAGATCTAGGTGCAGTACTCTCAAATGCAAAGCTCCTCACTGATGAAAGCCACAAGCTAGATATGAGTCTGGGAATATTGAATGAGTAGGCCTTAGACATCGATTTTATCACAAAACTCCCTGCTTCCATCGATTATGAAGGTTTGCACTTGGGAGCATTACTGTATGGAGAGTTGGATAAAAAATAATTCATATATATTGCTTATAATAACTCTCCTCATATACACTTTAACGCAAATTTTTTTTTAATGATTTCTTTATTTTCTTGACAGTTTCTACTGTCCTGCTGTCTTCATCAGAGTGGTCTTATAAAGAAATCATTAAAAAAAAATTTGCATTAAAGTGTATATGAGAGGAGTAATTATAAGCAATATATATGAATATATGAAAAAACGCAAAGAAAGTAAAAGGAGAAAAATAAGAATATACTTCTTAAAAAAATAATTCACGACTTCAGCTTTTATATGATGCCAAATTATTCTTTGTTGATACAAACTTTCAAATATAACAAATAGTCATGAGTTAATTTTAAACCTTTTCAATTAACTGAAACAATTGCCTTGACTAAATTGATAAAAGTATTATTTAAATCACACCTAGTGTGAAATTAGAATACTAATTGAATCATATTATAAATTTACCCGAAGCTATGTTGTCAAGAAAGAATCTCATGATTACCATTTTCTACGCTCACACAAGCTGTAGCAACTCTCCAAACAGTAGTGCAAGTCTTAATAATCAATGAATTCAAGAAAGGTTTGTGCATAAAATCTTTATCTAGTGCGTACTTATGCAATATCTCCAGACTAATTTTTCTAGCGTGTGGCTTTCATCAGTGAGGAGTTTTGCAACTGAGAGCACAGCACTTTAGATTTAGAAAGTAATGCAACCCTTTAGCAGTCACTATTTACCCATTTAGTTAACGATAAGGCTATGAGTCCAATATGAAAACACAGTAATGTTTTCAATCAAACTCCATTTGCTTGTATAATCATGTAGACTTGAACCCAGTTCAACATCTATACATTTTGATGTCTATTTTTTATAAAAACCGCAATCACCGTAATCCTATGATCAGGATTGGTGTAAAACCATTAAAACATTACATAATCTTACACAAGCTCTTTAAAACAATAGCAAACTCTCTACACAATAGTGCCATTCAGTGCAAGTCTTAGTAATCAATGGATACAAGATTTGTGCATTTGATTCCAAGATCTAAGTACAGGGCTTACAGATCCAAGACTCATCACTGATGAAAACTACATGCTAGAAACTAGTTTGGGGATATTAGATGAGTAAGCATTAAGACAGGGACTTTATACACAAACTACCTTGTATCCACTGATTACTAAGGTTTGCACTGAGTGGCACTATTGTGTACAGAGTTTGTATGGTTTTATTAAAAAAGAAAAGCATAACTTCAAATTTAAAGCCAGAATTCAGTGTGTTTATATATATATCATGAATGTAAAAACAACTCGGAAGACAATTTCCAATTATGTCAAATTAATTCACAAAACAAAATTAGCTTTTAAAAAGCTATTTAAGATTAACAAACTACTTGAAACATTATATATATATAATGGTATAAAATAAATGTAGTATTAAAAACCCAATTTTCAAAGCAGAGTCTATAATTGATCTATTTATTAGTTTGGTATCCCATGTGACTTAGCAGTAGAGTAGCAGACTCTGGAACTTTAAAACACCCCACAGATCATGCCTAATCCTGCTAATTCTGGCATTAAGTTTCTTATGGACCCCCATGTAATAAGGCTATATGATTATTTATTTAATTTTATTAATTTGGTTATCAGTAAAAAAAATTATAAACCATGTTCTAAATCAGCAGGCACCAGCCTTTCGGACCTTACAAACCACTAAATTCATAATTTTACACCCAGAAGTCACCAATATGATTTTTTAAAAAAGATAAATACATTTGTAAAATAATTATAGAGAACTTCCATTTTATTAAATATGAAATGCACCTATTTATTACAAAATAATTGAAACTTATTTAAATATTACACATTTTTAGTGTGATATTTGTTCCTGCTTGTTTGAAATAAGTTCATAGATTGTTGTTTCCATTGACATTACTGCAAAATGGAGACCTGTATTTATTTCAAGCAAGACCAGTACTGAGTTTCAATTGCTGTGACTTTTCTTACAAATATGTTTTTGAAAATGGAATCAAAATTTTTATTGCTTTTTCACTCCATAATGGGTATTCACTTTTTATGAAGAGCCAAAAATGAAGTCTTGATAAGGATAACTGAAATTTAGTTTGAAACTATCAAAAGGCTTTCTTTTCATTTATACTTAAATCTTAAAGGTTTGCTGCAAATGAATTTATTATCTACATATTCCCATGTCTGGGATCTTCTATCTGGGGGGGGGGGGGTAATAACAACCAGAAGATTCGGTGAGTGATTGGAAGTACTGTTGATCAATGGTTACCACCTGTTGGTTGACATCCTTCTCTCTCATATAGTCATAAAAATTTAAAAACATTTGCAGATCTTCAGTCAACCACATTTGCCACAATAATATTTTCTTTTGAAAGGCATTCATTTTACCTCATAGTGTGAACATGACCTTAACCTGTCCTTGGCAAGGATACGTTTAGTTTACTTAACAGTGAAAAAATATCTGCAAGGTTTGCAAGCTTGGATATCCACTCATTGTGGGACAAGAGTTCTTAAAAATTTTGAATTATTTTGCTGCTGGAGAAATAATTTAACTTTTTCATGCAGGGCAAACAACCGGATAAGTATTTTGCCTCTTGACACCATTTCACCTCAGCTTGAAGAATGAGAGTATACTGGGAACCCATTTCTTTGAAAAGTACCTCAAATATTCAAGAATTAAGAGCTTTGTGTCAAATCTCATTTATAAATTTCAATAGTATCTGATAATACTTTGTATAATTCTGAGGACATTTTTTCACTGCAAATTGGTCATGATATATAATGCAATGTGTAGATAAAATGTCTGGGTGACCAACATTTTTTATCTTTGAAACAAGTTTGTGGTACCATCTGTACAATACACTTTCCTTATTCAATTTTGAATTCCAGGAATAAATATTAAGTGTTTCAAAAACCTCAGAGTTAGTTGTTCTACCCGGTAAGTTTTGCGAACAAAGTAGTTCTTACTGTAATTCTCCTTCACATTCAATTCTCATAAAACAAAAAAATACCTTGCTATTATATCCATTGTTTCATCAAGTTGAATTGATTAAATTTTATCATTTTTATAACTTGATTTTAAATATATTCAGCCATGTTTTCAATTCTGTACTTGACAGTGTTAACGGACATAGGAATTATTTTCAGTTTCTGGAAAGCCTGCTTCACCAAAAACCTCTTCACAGGCTTGTAATATGCAGGCTTAATTAATTCTTCTTCAATCATATACAGCTTTTTATATTTCGCAACTTGAATTGCTACCAGATAAAAAGCCTTTAGTAAGAATTTATTTTCAATAGTCATTTTTGCTAAAGCAATTATGCTTTTGCATATTTTCATACATTCTTTGAAAATATTCAAGTGGTTTCTTAGCTAAATCCAAGGGTTTTGGTTGTGTCTTCAGAGTTTTGAAGGTTTCATAGCATCATTGGAAAAACTCTCAGAACACACAACACCAAGCAGCCTTGGATCCAGCTCATTACTACCTTGAATAATTGAATAAATCCAAATTTCAAGTGGATCTCCAGTTTGAATGTATTTCTTAAAGGTGCCTGAAGAGAACTGCTGACGCTCTGATCAGCTCACAATTAAGTGAAGTGCACATATTACTATTGTTATTATTATCATTAGTTACATTATCTTTGTATTATTAAAGAATTACAAAATATTCCTTTGCTTTTTTCCATTCATTATGGGTTTATTTCATTCAAATCTAAAACAAAACAAGAAATGACAGTTATCAAAGTCAAACTATTTGATGCCATTAAACATAACAGTTAAAGTCATACTTACCTAAAAAGAGCATATGAGAAATAAACAAATAAAACTACCAGATGAGAATCAGTATTCATGGAAATGGGTAACTGTTGTAATGGTTGGAACAATACTGATGTCGCTTAATATTACTGCATCTTGTCGTCCCCCCCCCCCAGTACATTTCATTAGCGCAATGTAAAGTTGAAAATTGTCATTCAGAATATAAGAATTTTTTAGAATATTATTTTTGTTTTATTAATAATAAACATAAAAAATACAAATAATGTCCAGATTTTTCTGTAGACTATCAAAATTTTCTTGAGAAACACACGTTGACAATCGCTCTTCTAAACCGCATGGTCTAGATATTCCCCATCCCTATAAACAGCCTTTTTTAAAAATAATGACAACAATAATAAGATGGTCATTGAAGAGCTCTTTTCCGAGTCTAGATAATATATATAAACATTAAATATAATCTGCTTTTTGATAACTCTGTATTTTTTTTTTTTTCAATCTCGATAATATCAATTTCAAAATAAATATGCCTATATGTTAATAGATCTGTAGACATTCAGTTGATTCCAATCACTCCTACAAAATATTATATATATACATACAAGCATTATGAACCATTCTGCATGTATATGAAAGGGTATTATGAGACAATGGCAAATTGTACCTATGATTTGGATTTGAATACAGACCAATTAACTTGAAAATTTTTGCTATAGACTTATGATTTTTCCTTCGGATAGCTGGCCTATACTCTATCCAGATAACTACCCATCATTGGTTGATAAATAAATATTTTTGCTGTTCTTAGTTAAATAATAAATCAAGGATGGGAAAAATGAAAACTTCCACTATCCAGCAACTGCCAAGCCCACTAAGTACTGCATTCTCTTAATTATCTTTCCATAAGGGTCTGATAGAGAAACCTGATCCAAGTACTGGCTATGTAAAAATTCAATATGACATCTCACAGTACCAAAAGTCAATTTGCAAAGCAGATAAACAAGGAATCCTATCCCACCAGTAAACCATGATCTTATATGGAAAGTAGATTTAGATCGATACCTAGAAGGATGAACATCCAATTCATGGAGATATTTGCATCATTTTAGTATATTCGCAATCACAAGATCATTCACTAAGTACTCATTTTAATAACCTTGTAACAAATGATCTCACCATAGATACACAATACTGGATTATACAGCGCTGCATAGTATACAATATATTCGACTGCTGAGAACACAATCCATATTAAAATTTTAATTTAATAACCTTCATTATAATAAGTTCTTGTGAATCAAGAAACTATAAACTCTCTAAAATGAATTTAAATAAATTAATTAAACAAAAATATACTATCTGACCTTTATCTTACCCATGCAGTGCAGACATTAGTATATAAAATGGAAATTAATTGGGGTGATCCACTCTTCAGTTTGAATGAATCAGAAAGGTGAAGTAATGATCATTTCAGTCAACTATGACTAAATTAAAAACACAACTTCATTCAATAGAGGCCCGATGATCAAAAATACATCAGCAGTGATAAACGATGATGTAAATTAGGTGATTATGACATATTATAATCACTGGATTCCAATAGAAGATACGATTTTTGAAAGCAGAAATAAATCACTTTAAATGAAATATGATTTAAAAAAAAGTAATTACTGAAAATGATCCATTCTAGTGCCATCTAGAGTAAGCTTTAACAGAATTATTATTAAAAATGGGAATTACTGAAGATGAAAAAGATTATGGATCCACAAAAGCTATTCTCCATTCTAGTGCTACTTAGAGTATTGCCAGATGCGTATAAAATTCCTATTCTTAATATTTGAATCTAAACATAATATTCAGCAAACATTTTTAATTTCACTTTACTTGTCAAGTTAAAAAATAGAAATTCAAATCAGCGTAGGAGTTTGAATTCAAGTCAACCTGCATAAACAATTTATAATAATGTGAAAGGCTAAAACCTTCAACAGAAGCATCATAAAAATGCTTATGTGATAGCCAATCAGATGTAATAATGACTGCACGTGGAACTCTCAATTCAAAAACACAAGCCGGAACTATGAGAAAAAGATGGGACCTATCTTCTTCTCTACTTAAGTTTATGTACAAATCAGTCAGATTCAAGCATTCTGAACTAAGAGCGTGAAGCTTAAAACACATTTAATTCACTAAATATTATATATAAATAAACAATGCGAAATCTTTCGATTTACAATGAAGCAATTTTCAAATCTAATGAAATGATAGTAACAAATGTAAATATATTAAATTTATTAGGCGCTACCAGATAATCTAATAATAACATGAAAGGCTAAAACCTTTGACAGAAGCGCCTTAAAAATGCTTATGTGATAGCCAATCAGATGTAATAATACAATTTATATAGATCTGAATCCCAATTTAGTAATTATATATCATTAAAACATCACAGTGTTACTTAGTGCAAATCCTAGTAGTCAATAAATTCTAAAAAGCCATAACCTAGAAATCTAGTCTGGAGATACTGAAGGGGAAAGCACTGGATAGAATATATGATGCACTACCTTTTAATATCTGTCGATTATTGAAGCTTGCCCTAAATAGCACTGCTGCATGAAAAACCAATTTTTCATTAGGAATGGAGACTTGCTGTTATCATATTAATTGGGGATTTGATGAATTCCTAATCAGGAAAATAGAATGCTTGCATTTAATTAACTGGACATTAATTAACTGTTCAAGCAGGTTAACTTCAGTTCAAAAGCTTAGGTTGATTTGAATGTAAGGTTTTCAACACTTGACAAATAAAACAGTCTGCACAGCTTCCAACTTTAAATCCAAAGCCTCAATGATAAAGATAAAAACCAGAAGCCGGTCTGAGGATGGCGATTTAACTACTAAGGACAGAAATTTTATTTGCATCTGGTAGTCGCAGACTGCTCAAATTTATACTAAATGGCACTAGTACAGACAGCTGCCCTTGTCTTAATCACTTAACCATATTGTATAAGCATTATATCAAATGTCCTTATTTTACTCATTACTATTCAATAGTAAAAAAACTTTACTCATATGTCATCTAGTGTAAGTTTTAGTAATCAATAGATGCCAGATGGTAATATTTAATAAATCTTTATCCAATATTGGCTGAACTATCCAAATTTCCCCTGACTAGTTTCTAGTTTGTAGCTTAAATCAGTGAAGAGCTTTTTTGATTTTTTTGCACAGTGCACTTAAACCTTTTTGAACCTAATGCACTTTTCCTCTGGAAGCCCATTTTTATTATACTATTAATCTATGAGCACAAATTGAAAAACTTGATGTTTTTGAATCAACTCTGTCCAAAGAATAAAGTTATCTAACATTATTAAAAAAACTAAGATCATCATAATATATAGAAACTGAACCAGTTTCAGACCTATATAACTGTCCAAACAAATCAGCCTAAAGTGAAAAAATTAGCATTTTTCCGATTTGATTGTAAGCTTTATAGATCCAAAAAGGTCCAACTGCTCTGTTCAGAAAATCCCAAAACTCCTAAATTATGAAAGCATAAACTAGAAACTAGTCTGGAAATATTTAAATGGACAGCACTGGACAAAAATTTAAGTATTATCATCCAGCATAAAAGTTATGAGAAGAGAAAAAAAATGTTTAAGCAAATAGAACTAAAAGAAATGAAAGATTAGTGGAATTAAATATTATATTTAAGGAAACACTGAAAGATAATGTAGTTGGGTTGAAAAAACCCTAGACAGAACTATCCATTACCCTATAGATTTAGTTCACAGCCAACAGGTTTTTCCATTGAAGCTTTATTTCAAAATCAAGAAATATTTTAATACTAAAATAGGCAAGAAAAATAACTATAAAATATCAACTCATATCTGGCAAATTAGAAAATGAATAAAAAGGGCCCCTGACAAATTTAAGACTTTAAGTATAAACAGAAAATAAAAATACTATTTACTGAAGGAAAAGATACAATCTAAAAAATCTGTAAAAATATTTATGGATCACAATGTAATCAATAACTTTTAAATCAATAATCATAGCTTGAAATAAAATGCAAAAAAACATAAGATTGAAAAGAAAATAACTAAAAAAAAATCCAAGAAAGCCTTTGACAGAATAGCTTACTTGGTAGAGCATTTGACTTAAATTCGATACTCAAGAATCTAAAGGTGCAAGTTCAACTTCTAATCTAAGAACGCAGTTTTATTTTTAAAACATCTATATGGTGCTGGAAATTTAAATATTAACTATAATTAATAACTATCAATTTTCATATATATTGTACATAATATATTCATTCTGTAAATTGTATTTATTTTTATAAATAAAAAAGAAATTACTGATTACTTTCCCATCTTTTCTTTTTTTTTGTAACTGAAATCTATTTTTAAAATCTGTTGTAAATTTAATGTCAGCTAATTTAAAGATGTTCTCCCTGCAGATTGTCTTAAAACAAGTTTTCATTAGATAAAAAATAAACTTATAAAAAGATTAGAACAATGGAAATTACATCCATTAGATAGATTAATTAATAGATAGTTACTTGGATGTTTATTTTTAATTCTGTTTTCTAGAAATATATTAATTTATATACTATATAGAGTTTATATATTGTTAATGTGCATATTTAAGATTTAAAAAATAGTAGGTAAATTTTAATGCATACTTAAATAATAAAGTGTGATAGTCATGAAAATTTAAACAACCTCCTTATAACTTTCTTTAGATGACTGAAGTTGCCAAACTATAGGGAGTCCAAATAAAGATATTTTACCTGTATGGATATTTAAAAATAAGTATACGAATAATGGGAATGTAAAAATTAGTTACTTTTATTAGTTCTGATAATTTATGATGAGCTCTATGTTTGATAAATTACAACCAAGAGGCCCACATATAGGTCTGTTCCATGGGTTTGTGTCACCTGAGTACAAAATTATGTTGCTTTTATTTGATTTGATCTAATTCTAGGGTAAGGTTAATTAATGAATTAATTTTTCTAGCTAGATGGCTGTCCGCAGCAATATGTAGCATAAATTTCTAATGTTTGTTAATTAGACTATAATATTGGCTGTATATTATATGTAAAATAAAAGAATCAATGAAACAGCTCCAAATACAATAATGTTGTCTGTCTCGAAAACAACACAGATATATAATCATAGATCTAGTTTAACTGATAAAACAATACTAGCACATAAATAACACCTATAATAAAATAATCAATTAACATCAGCAAAATCAAATATTGAAGCATCCGTTTTTTTATTATTCTTTTGATTATCTATTGATTTCAATTTGTTATTAAGGCGAATTATTTGTGCCACCCAAAATGCATTGCATACCCTGCATGAAACAGGCCTGCCCACTTATAATTTATGCTGCAAATTGGCACACTGAACCTCTAATTTGATTATCAAAATAAAAAGACTGGATCTTGAAAAATAATAGTAAAAAAAAAAAAAAATGTAACAAAAATTTCAATTCAGTGAGTCAAATTTAAAAAAAATTGTTTTGTGTGAATTCTATAAGAAATGTCACATTTGTCTAATTTTAAGAACAAATCCAGAATGAATCATGAAAATTATTTTCATCAATGAAATTGATAAAAAGTAAGGACCTGCTTGACTGATACCAATTTAAAAAATATTTTGCTTAACCCAAACATTAATGAAAGCAAAATGGATTCAGAAGTCTCATTAAGGTAAGCACTATTTAAATTTTGAATTTCTTTTACAGTCCGTAAAAAATGAAGATATTAGAAATTACAGTCCAGTCAATCACATGCAAGTATTTAAGAGAAGTTATAGAAAGAGCCAATGAACACGAGTTGCCATTAATATTTTGGAATGATTCAATAAGTTTCACAGCGATTAGAAACTTTGAATCAGCAAGATATAGCTCTGGAGTAGTATACTGTGAAAATATTTATCAAAACTCAATAGCAAATAATAGATTACAAGACAACACTAAGAAGATTAATACTAATATGGCTGTGAGAGAAGTTGATTCATATTTCAAAATTTTTTGCAGCAGTTATACAAGAAGTATTTTATGGATTAAAATGGAAAGCTAAGGAAATAAAAACATGTGATTACTTAAGTCGTATAGATTTTGCAGATAATGTAATTGTAGAGTTCCAGGAAGAGTTATCAGATGAAACTAAAAAGATAAGTCTAAAGATAATTCTAAAAACACTAAAGTAATATTCAATGGATTTTCTTATCAAAAAGAGATTGATAATCATGAATTAAAAGAAGTTATCAAACTAAAAATACCTTGTTCAGATTATTAATACACATAAAAACATAGTTACAAAAAAAAAAAAATCAAGTCAGATGTCACATGACCTAATTTAATAAGCTTGTGTTTACAAATGTTATATATAGAGCTCATAGTGGATGAAATTAGTCATAGAATTAAACTTGGATGGAATGCTTATGCTAGAAATAACTTTGCACTAAAAGAAAAAATAACTGTGTTTGAAAAGTTTTTTAGTGTGTTTTACCAGTTCTTATTTATAGACCTAAAACTTAGATACTTAAAAAAAAAAAAACAGTACAGAAATTTCTGACACTTAAAGAAGTCTGGAGAGATGCATTTTGGGAATAATAATAAAAAAACAAAAGCATAATACTCAAGTGAGAGAATAAGTAAGTATCGTTAATATATATGAAAGAATTAAGAGAACAAAATGGAGCTGGACTGGATATGTTGCTAGAAGAAGCGATAAATGGATAGATGAACTTTTAAGTTGTCTCAAGAGATTTTAAAAGATCTAAAAAAAGATCATGTGAGATGGCTGAATGAAGTAAAAAAACTTTGTTAGTATGATGTGGAGAAAAGATAAGATCCTGCAGTGGATCAGTAACAATTAAAAATGATGATGATGATAGTATTATATTAAAAAAATGTTGAATATTATTTATCAATTGCATACTGTATTTTATACAAAAATTGAATAATAGTTAATAAGCACTGTACATCATGAGAACTCGTAGGTGAAAAAACTGTGTATTACTGTAAAATGTTGGCCCTAGTTAGGATAGTTTTACGTAACGATATGGCAACCTATAGCACTGATGACAAGTATTATCTTAGACATAGTACCTTATTGCTTAAGTTACTCCACCTTGCATTCAGGTAGAGAATTTAACATATGTACATATGACGGAGGTATTAATACGCAGCTTAAAAGAATATATCATAAGTATTCAGCATCATCAATGAATGAACTACAACACTTAAAACCAACAGACACTGATCAAATTTTTACAAAATTTGAATAATAAAAAATACCCCCCCCCCAAACCAAATTTACTGTTACTTTCAACATTAATATAAAAATAAAATAGTTATCAATGGATAGATTGCAGTCAGCAATACAAAGATGATTGGATCCCTCTCTAAGCTATTTGCAGCGCCATCTTTGAATCAATACATATGTTATGTAGCAACATAGTTTACCTATAACACTAAAAAATTTAAAGCATTTCAGTGTCTGAATCGCAAAATGAAATTTATGTTTTCATATCTTAGGCTATAGTGAAACAATGAACTAACATTAATTTTGTTTTAAATTGGAAAAAACTGCTATTGACACATTTGAAATATTTAAACTGTGTACAGCAGTGAAGTCATGAAATTACAAAACATTATCAAATAGTTTGCAAAATTTCATGATGGTTAGGAGAAGTTGAAGATGATCTGTAAGGGTATATAATACTTCTGTATTTCACGTTCAGCTTATGATCCAAACACATCAATTCTTTAAAATTTTTGTGGTAAATAGCTAAGAATTATTTATGTAACATGTTCATTCAAAGATGATACCATAGGTAAATGTTGGAGATAGGACAAGTCAGCTTTTCGATGGGACATACTGTGAATGTTACAGAAAAGGGATATACAATGATTATTTTCTTTACAACATTTATTAAAATGACATACTAATAGAATTTTTAATTATGGGCTCAAGTTCTCCATGATCACTGCCACAATTTGTTTGTTTTAGTTTTGTTTATTTTATATCAAAAATGGTCAAGAAGGTATTAGAAACGTTTTTATAGATTGCAGGGACTCGATGACAAATACCGAAAAGCTATTAAGGTGTGACAAAGATTCCAGCTTAGTATTTTGGCATTAAGAGTATAAAAGGTAGTATATTTAACAAAAACAAGATCACATGACCATTCATATGCTTATTCGTATATTTCAAGATCAGTTATATCACCCTACTCTAAAGCCATCTATTGTAAGTTTGGGAAAAACAATGGACACCAAATGGTACAGTACTATAAATCTCCATTTTAAGATTGACCAGTTTCTGATTTTTGCTTTCATTTAGTGAAGACTATGAATTAAAGCTGAAACAAATACCCTTATTTCTGATCAAGGATTTGAAGAGTGAACAGCTTCTATTCTAGTCCCCATCTATAGTAAGATTGACTCATCACAGATCACCAGATGATACTGCATTCGTAAAGCAATTCTGGCTTTCCCTTTATCAGTGAAGCTTAGAGTTCAATTATGCAGTTATGGCTGATCATGGATTACTCAACCTTATTATAGATGGAACTAGAGCAGATTGCTGATCTTGTTCTACCATTAATGAAAAAAAAAAACAGCTGAAACATAATTGGCTATAAATACCTCATTTAAATAATAATTCTTCAAAAATAATATCAAATATCATCCCTTTCCTAAAAAAATTGAATTTATCCTCGCCCCCAATCAGATTATTTTTTTGACGATGCTTATAAGCACTTAATATTTTCTAAATAATTAAAAGATATTTGTACCCAGACTTCTAGATCCTTTCACATCCACATGTGAAAAAGATAAACAATCTCCAATATATATATATTACATGATGAAACAGCACTCATCAGTTGGTCCGGATCATTATCTCCCATATATATATAATCAGAGCTTTGTTTACATTAAGATAGCAAATCTTCAAGCTTTAATGGACAGGCTTCTATTTTTTCCACTCTTCAATTCTTCAGAGATCCCTATCATTGAAAATTTGATGATGGCATATTCAAAGCCCTTATTTTTCAATTTTGTTGTCATACCCAATAGTTTATTCCTTTCTGTTAGGGGATAAAGATAAACCCTTGCCTTTCTAATAATGATGATAACTCCCTCACCAGCAATGAAAGGAATATGATATTACAATTATGTTTCTCTTGCAACCAAAACACGACATTTATTTGCCCAATTTAAATATTCTAGAATCTTGATCTCTAAGCTAAGAATAACTCGGTACCCATATAATGAAAAATAATGGATAATTAATTATGTTGGCTGTCTAAACAAAAAAAATTAACTATGATTGAAAAATCTCCAATATTCTGAAGAAACCACTAAGCCTTACACAGATGAAAATACCAGGCCATGGAGAGGCAAACTATCAAGTATATCATCTTATTTTTTAAATCACTATCACTAAAAAAAACTAAAAATGTAGAAGTTCAATTAAATTGATCAGATTCTTTTTTTGTTTGTTTGTTTGTTTTATTTCTCATTTTTTCTTCACATTTCTCATCAGAAATTTATCCAGGAAATTACTCCCCAACGATTTTTCTTAAGAAGAGCCATCTGATTTTGAAATCGAGCAAAATTTGGACACCAAGATGGCAAAACATAGTAATTCCATTCAATAGCCAGGTTAATCGATCTCATCTTTTTCACTTTATTTGATCAGAAATTGATTGGAATTACTTTGATTATCTGAAGCTATTCTTACTACTGAGCCAATTGTTTACATATTTAAATAAAGATACCAAAATGGATGTAATAAAGAGGTGTTACTACCATAAACAAAAAACCTGGCATTTGAAATGAAAACTTAATGTCTGCCAAGATTTCGATTTTTATGACAGGTATCTGTGGAAATGTTTACGGCATTTTAATGAATCAGGGATCAAGATGCGATAAAGGGTTGACTGTGGAATTTTAAATTTGAATCAAAAGTAAAAACCAAGAACTTTTCTTAAAACATTAAATATCATATGATCACCATTTCCTATGCTTGCACAAGCTGTTAAAACAGAGACCAAACTTTCCATACAGTAGTATCACTCACTATAAGCCAGAGTAACCAATGGATGCAAAAAAATTTGGGCATAAAATCCCTATCTAATATCTACTCATCCAATATCCCCAGACTAGTTTCTGGCTTGTGGCCTTCATCAGTGAGAAGTCTTGGATCTGAGAGCACTGCCCTAGACCTTAAAATCTAATGCAACTCTCTAGCAACCATCTTTAATTTTTTAATTAATTATAAATCTACGAGTCTAAAATAAAAACACTAATATTTTCAATCCAGCTCATTAGTTGTATAATCATACAGATCTGAACTCAGTCCGTATCTATACATTTTGGTGCCTTTGGTTCTTGTATCCATCAATTACTCTATCTTCATTGGGTGGTATTACTGTGTGGGTAGTTTTGCCTCTGTTTTAACAGCTTGTGTAAACATAAGAAATGGTAATCATATAATGTTCAGTGGTTTAATACCAATCCTGTCCAATGGGATGATGGTGACCATGGTTATTAAAGAACCAAAAACACCAAAATGTATAGATAATGAACTGAGTTCAGATCTCTATACAAGGGAATAAGTTTAGATTCAAATTATTAATATGTTTTCATTCTGGACTCATAGCTTTATAATTAACTAAAAAGGTAAAAGATGGCTGTTGGAGAATTGCATTAGATCCTAAGATCTTGATCCAGTGCCTTCAGATCCAAGGCTCCTTACAGATAAATGCCACAAGCTAGAAATTAGTCTGGAGATATTGGACGAGTAGGCATCAGATAGGGATTTTATGCATAAACCTTCTTGCATCCATTGATTACTCTAGTTTGCACTGGATGACAATACCGTATGGAGAGTTTGCCTCTGTTTTAAGAACTTTTCTTGAATTCTATATTTACAGTATGCCAACAATTGTGCTACATTTGCCTGTTTAAAAGACAATTATAGGTTTAGTAATTCATGTTCAAAAAACTCAAATACTTTACCAGTCAATGATTAAAGAAAAATCTTAATCAGCCTTTAGTATGAATGATTATCAACTCAAAAAAAAATAAATTATTTTGGTAATGTTTAAATAGGAAGGTGGACTGAAGACATTAAAGTGCAGCATGGATTCCAAATTTGGACACCCTATTGATATAACATACAGATATTAGAAATTAAGGATGTTTTGTAAAATTTTAATATACAATGGCAAGAGCATAAGACTAATCGAAATGTCCATCAACTTGCAGGATATGATACTATAGAGTCTATGGTTATAAAATCACACCTTTGATGAATTGGACATGTAAAATAAATGAACAATGCAAGACCTCCTAAAAGGGTGTTCTATGATGAACTGAGCATGGGTTGCATGGATGATGCAGATTGTTTATGTTATAAAAGATGTCAAAGACATTCTAAAGATATGCAATGTTGATTCTTGTTTTTGGGAAGGTATGGCAGAGGATAAAAAATATTGAAGATCTACAATTAAACATGTGTTGTTTCCTGAAATGAAAAGTTAAAGGACAGTTTTGCATATTGTTAAATAAACAAAATAATGGATTAGCATATTCGAATTGAAATGCCTATATTTAAAAATCACGTGATGAACAAATAATCACATGATGAACAACAAATCATGTGATTTTAATGACTCACTGCTATTCGTTAATTCTTTATTCTCCTATACTTTTGCCATTTTATGTAAGCTTTAATAACAATAGATGCCAGATAGTAGTGTTTAATAAATCCCTATTCAGTGCTGTCTTATCCACATATTTCCATATTTTCTAGCTTATGGCTTTCATCAATGAGGAGTTTCTTGGATTTTTTTAACATATCCTTGGACTTTTTAGATCTAATTGCTGCTAACGAAAAGGTATATTAGATCCAAAAAGGTCCAAATGCTATGATCAAAAAAAAAAAAAATCCAAAAACTTCTCACTGATGAAAGCTGTAAGCTAGAAACTAGTCTGAAGATATTTGGGTAAGGAATTGATAAGCGTTACTATCTGTCATCTATTGATTACTAAAATTTACACTAGATGGCAGAAAAGTAGTAATTATTACTGATGCTGACAACAGGGAGCAAACTTTATTTTTCTCTCATTCTTTTGATAGCACACACTTAATAAATAATTCTGCAGTATAATTTTTACTACACCACTCTCACGCAAGGTAGGGATTGATTTCTATCCACATATGTTTATGATTCCACAAGGTGTTAAAAGTAGATAGAAACTAGTTCTCTATCTTGCATGAGAATGGAGTAGTGAAAACTACACTACAATTAATGCATATTTGTACATGTAGTTTTTATGATAACAATAGTAATGTTCTTTACCAATGAAAATCTCTCATGTATAAAAATAAGTTCTTGTTGAATAGTACAACTTTTTGAAATGAAGTAGGTTACCACAAACTCCAAAACAATCATCATCAGAACAGGAATTTGAACTCAAAGCTATGTCAGCATTCAATATTGAAATCTGACATGAATTTCAGTGACATGAATGGTTATTCAATATATAAACAGTTGAAAAATGCTTACTTTCAGCTCTACAGTACTGTTTCATTAGGCACTTGTACTTAACATTTAATCAGTCTAGATAAAATCTTGTAACTCAATTTTCACCCATCTCCGATTTAGTTGAAAGTGCCATATATACATATTCCCAATGATAATACATTTAGTATGCAAACAATTTCAGCAAAAAAATTTGTGAAAAAAATTAACTTTTTTATTCTGTATGGTAGTGCCATCTAGCAGTATCAAATTATATTTAAAGTTTTTATCATTCTTAATTTCTGGAACTACAAACAACTAAAAAATAGAAAAGTGCAAAAAACAAAACAAATGCCCTAAAAATAAATTTTCTTCAGTTTTCACAATATTCTTAACATTATATGACCAAAGTAAAAGCCTGCACATTTATGTTCAGAATAATCTACGAACTTTTGAACATGAGTGTCACATAATGTCAAGAATATTGCGAAACCTGGGGAAATTTTTTTTTTTTTACCTTTTAATGCATTTATGTGAATAAAAGCAATTTTTTTACATTTTTTTTTTCCCCCAATTTTTATATATCTAAGTATATGCCTATTTACATGATATCTATTTGTCTTAATGTACTTAATATCATCTCAATTCAAAATGTTCTGCATATTCCTGTTATTCACAATATTGAATTACTTTATTAATAAATAATGTTTCTGTAATGTAATTTCCATTACATCACTCTCAAACAAGGTAGGAATTGGTTTCTATCCATTTTTAATATTTTGCGGAAGAGTGCAGAGTTATAGTGAAAATTACACTCTAGAAATATTATTTATTAAGTGGATAATCTCTAGTCTAAAGAATGACTAATAAAAATTATTAATATATTTCAATCAAGTAGCTTGGGTCAAAGATATGAGGGCAGTAAGTTTGACTCTTATCAATTAAACTATAATAATTGTCTATATATACTAAACAGTGATAAAAAAATGTGTAAGCAATTGTGATCTTGGCTAACTGATGAGTGCTCATTCAACAAGAAATGTGCGTCTTGGGGATCATACATCTTTTTCACATGTTTTTGGTCATATGTTTATGATTGCACTCATCCATAAAGTGTTAAAAGTAGTCCCTACGTTGTACGAGAGTGGTGTAGTAAAAATTACACTACAGAAATATTATTAATTAAATGGATCTAGTATAATGAATGACTAATAAAAATTATTAATATTAATTAGATTTAGGATTAGAATAGCCCTGGAACAATTATCAGAAATGTGCCCAATTTCTTCATAATACAGACTTACTAATATTATTAGATTTAGGGTCGGAATGGCCCCAAGGCAACTAAATGTGGAAATGGTAATCTAAACATACATTTCTGTACATTAATAATTAGATAATACTAAATATACCTATTATATCATTTATGTGTGAATATATATTCCACATAAAATTTAAAACGAATCAGATTTTTTTTTTTTTAGAAAGTGCAATATTGGAATAAGGCTGTTTTTGTAGATTTAGTTATTTAAATAGAGTGCATTTTTTCTCTAAAAGATCTTATTTTGTTGGGCTAATTATTTTAAGATGGCCTGAGGGTAGTTGCAATGCTTTCCCTCCCACAACAAACTAATTCTACTTTCTGAAGATTTTAAATGAAGTAAAACTTGATATTTATCACATAAACAGTTGAAAGGTGTCAAGCGTTGTTAGCCAAGAGGTCATCGCAGCTACCTTACAAGCAAGTAGTTGGTTGCAGACAGTTGTGGGTTCGCGTCCCGGCCGATGCTATGACATAGGGAAAAAAAAACAGTTGAAAGAAGAACATGAAGCACATCTAAGGCAAATATAACCTTGGTCCCATTATAGTTATGTGTCACATGATAGGTTGCAATATTAAATGTGTCATATGATCATTCTCAATATTAAATGTTTCATATGATCATTCTCAATATTAAATGTCACAAGATCTCAATATTAAATGTCATGTGATAGTTCTCAATATTTAAAATGTCACAAAATAGTTCTAAATATTAAAATCTTCCAGATCAACATGGAGATACCTACCAGCATTTATTCCTGCTATAGTTATTAAGATAGGTAAGTGTGCTCGGATTCAAAACTTTAGGACATTTCAAACCATTAATTAAATAGTAAAATGAAAATACAGTTAAATGTCTACTGTAGGTAAAACAATTATCCTTAAAAATGAAAACCAATAAGCAGAAATTAAAAAATTCCCAATTTAAACAAGAAGTTAAGACTTTACAAAATATAAAATAAAAGAAAAAAGGACAACAATAAATAGAAAAAGATAAAGCAGTGTTCAATGGTTTTTCAAAAAGTAATTAATAATAATAAATTAAAATAAGGTAGTATTTAAAACATCTTGGTCAATATATGTCAAATTAGTAATAGATAAAATTGATCATAAAATGTATTTGGACGGAATACTTCTGGTAGCAATAATTTAATATTAAATGTGAATCTGCCCACATTCTTTGGGGGAAAAACATACTAATATAAATAATGAAACCAATTCCTTTATGCATAATGCAACTTTAAATATTACACTGCCAAAAGTCATCCAGAGAGCACATTAGATAAAATTGATCATAAAATGTATTTGGACGGAATACTTCTGGTAGCAATAATTTAATATTAAATGTGAATCTGCCCACATTCTTTGGGGGGAAAACATACTAATATAAATAATGAAACCAATTTCTTTATGCATAATGCAACAATAAATATTACACTGCCAAAAGTCATCCAGAGAGCACATTATAGAAGGATGCGAATATTTAAATTTAATTCAATCTGCTGTATTATTGCCTATTCTTTTAAAGTTAGGAGTGATTTATATAGATGTGCACATCAGGATGTGGTAACACATATATGAAAGAATAGGATGTGGCTAACACATATATGAAAGAATCAGATAAATGTTGTACTTATTAGGTAATAGTCTTCAAAGATGATACTGATTAAATATAAGTTTTTGACATTGTTCATATTCAAAGAACTACCCAATGTCAAAAAATGAAAGGTATACCAACAAATAAGGTAATTTAATTTTATTATAATAGAAATTTGCTATAACTAATTACTGTTTTATTTAATATTTTAAACTTTAACAACACTTTATATATATTTGCAATATCGTTATACAAGCAGAAGAGTTATTGGGTTAATATATTTTACACATTAACCATACCAGTGTCAGATTGAGATGGTATATAAATATACAACCTGCAGCCACTTTCTGTAACTGCAAGAAGTGATACTTTTATTTATATTGAGAATAAATCCTCAGGTGCCATACAGCTAAATCTGACTTGCATATCAACAAAAGGTTTTAAAACTCTTTAAGCTCTCGATTCCCTTGGCTAGCACAAAGAGTAAAAAACTGACATGCTACCAGACAATGTATATGAAAAACACACATAACTGCTACAAGTTGATCTTAATTAATATTATATAGTGAGGTATGAAGAGAGAGAATTAAGCCAAATTAATCACTTAAAACAACATATTTATACATAGCAACAATAATCAAAATAAAAAGTAAATTAAATTACATTAATTATAATTCAAACTTTTACTTTTATAAAGTTGTAAAGAGAATAAAATTTGTCTAGACTTTGGATGTATCATATATCTATATAAACCAGCAAGCATCACATGATCACATCTCCAATACTAGCACATAATTGTTTATAAACAAAGCAAAGCAAAACTCCATATAGTAGTGCCATCTGTGCTAAACAGAGTAATCAATGGACGCCAGAAGGCTTGTGCATAAAATCCCTATCTAATGCCTACTCATCCAATATCCCCAGACTAGTTTCTGGCTTGTGGCCTTCGTCAGTGAGGAGCTTTGGATCTGAGAGCACTGCATCTAGATCTTAGGATCTAATGCAACCCTCTAGCAACCACCTTTTATCTCTACTTAACTACAAAACTATGAGCATGAAATTGAAAACACAAAAAATATTTCAATCTAAGCTCAATAGCTTATATAGTCATATGGGTCTGAACTCAGTTCAGCACCCATACATTTTGGTGTCTTTGGCTCTTTAACAACCATAGCCACCACTACCCTATTAGGCAGGATTGGTGTTAAACCAGCAAGCATCACATAATCACATCTCCAATACTAGCACATAATTGTTTATAAACAAAGCAAAGCAAAACTCTATATAGTAGTGCCACCTGTGCCACAAGCCAGAAACTAGTCTGGGGATATTGGATGAGTAGGCATTAGATAGGGATTTTATGCACAAGCCTTCTGGTGTCCATTGATTACTCTGTTTAGCACAGGTGGCACTACTATATGGAGTTTTGCTTTGCTTTGTTTATAAACAATTATGTGCTAGTATTGGAGATGTGATCATTTGATGCTTGCTGGTTTAACACCAATCCTGCTTAATAGGGTAGTGGTGGCTATGGTTGTTAAAGAGCCAAAGACACCAAAATGTATGGGTGCTGAACTGAGTTCAGACCCATATGACTATATAAGCTATTAAGCTTAGATTGAAAATATTTTTTGTGTTTTCAATTTCATGCTCATAGTTTTGTAGTTAAGTAGAGATAAAAGGTGGTTGCTAGAGGGTTGCATTAGACCATAAGATCTAGATGCAGTGCTCTCAGATCCAAAGCTCCTCACTGACGAAGGCCACAAGCCAGAAACTAGTCTGGGGATATTGGATGAGTAGGCATTAGATAGGGATTTTATGCACAAGCCTTCTTGCGTCCATTGATTACTCTGTTTAGCACAGATGGCACTACTATATGGAGTTTTGTTTTGCTTTGTTTATATATCTATATATTTACCTAGGTTTTATTAAAGCTTTTGTTTCTGGAGTACTCTATTGTCTTCTTGAACACATAACTGAGATTCCTGGTATCTTTTAGCAGTTAGTCCTGTTCAGCAATACTCTTTTCTGATGACAGTTAGGTACCTCAGCAATGGTGGTCAAAGATATTTAATGCATTTGGGGGGTCAATGAAAGAACTGAGTAAACATCGAACGAACACCCTTCTGATAGCTTAGCAACACAGGATATTAAGATGTCCATGTATATAGCTATACACTTCTGATGGATAAACTAGTTATTCTCGATGAAGGAATCACCAAACTTTGTACAACAAGCTGTAATAGAATGAGTGTAGCTACTACTGAACTGACAGTAAACTAAATAACAGAATCTTAACAGAAAAACTCAGCAGAATCAATACAATAGAAATTTTGTAATTTTTATACCCTTGCCAATCATTGTCTGAGACTACCCACATTATTGATTAGTTTTTCAAATTCCCTTTTTAAAATTAATTAGTAAATCCTCTTTTTCTTAATTACAATTTTGATTATTTAATCAGTTGGAAATATTCCTAATTTCTAATAAAACATAATCCCCTTCCTGATCAAATAATTCACAAAATATATGATCTCTAAATAGTTTCAGTAATTATTTGTACAATCATTTACTATTAAATTCTTTTCACTAAATAATTTTATAATCCTTACATTATTTTTACATATTTAAAATTATAATTTAATTTTTTATAATCCATCAGAATTTTCTTTTAGTCAAAAGAATAGATGTGTTCTTTTAAAATAGTAACTCTCAAAATTCCTACATTACAATAGGCTTTAATCAGACTTTTGATTTATAAAAAAATATATTATTTTCTTTTCTTGAATATTCTTTTAAAATATTTTATTAACACATACACATGTATATGTCACCTACACCCCTCCCAATTTAGAAGTAAAATAGAATCAATTCTTTTCCTTAGGCATTGGCTATTTTTATTCTATATATTTTATTTTAAATAAGAAAATTTTTTATACTTTCCATATAGATAAGTATAATAAAGAGTAATATTTACAATGAATAAGTACATAGAGGTATCGAACTTAAGGATTTTACATAACACATACAGATCAAGGGGGTTGATTAAACCACATTTAGTTTTTTGCGGAACTCATGATTACAGCACAGGCCAATTTTGTACAATATGGATGAAAAACTTGGACTTGGAATCTGCAGCTGGCAGAACTATTTCTACTTCACATTCTGCTTAAGATATTCTTTCCTTATTAACTCACTGGGAATTTTCCTTCCAGCTACACTGTTAATGATGCCTGGACTTTTCTCTCCTGGCGCATCATTATCATAGCGGGGGTTTCAAACACAGACACATCTTCGGATCAATGTCTCTACAAAGAAATGGCTTAACCAAATACAAAATACAATTGGGAATTCCTACATGTATTTATATACAAACACATACCTCAATCTATAATTTTTTTCACTCATCATCACTTGACATATACATAAAGGAATGAATGATTTTATTATTTTTACTCTTTCATTTCTCAATTTAAAATATGTTATTTTAATGCTTTCTATTTATTTCTTTATTTCACACACTCTGCTGTGTCCAAAGTACAGACTTATGAACTGGGCTACTCATAAAATTTTTGGATGTTATTGTTCTCATTATAATTATTTAAATTTATTTTCTTTTTCAAAGATTTCCTTGGATGCTAACAAAAATTCTACTCATATTCACTATAAAACATTTTCTATTTTTAATCATTTTTTAATTACACAATCCATAGTGTTATTATAAGATCAAGTTCTGTCTTATTAATAAATTATTTTTTATTAGGCAATTCTTTTTTTCTTTTAAGTATTCTTATTTGATTGCATCTTATGAATACGTCCAGACCTTTATCCACTTCCATAATACAAGACCTTTTAAAGAAGGCCTTAATGATTTTATGATGTTATGTTTGTACCTGGCTGAATAAAACTATACTTATAATTTATTATCCATATTTGCAGCATTATGAAGCAGTTGTTCCTCATTGTATTTTTATATTGGACTATTTCCAACATCTAATATGAGTATTGGACCTCCTTTAGAAAAATTTCAATTTGTTTAAATATTCCCAATACATTCAACTGTTAGTAATAGCAAATCAAACAGGTTAGTATATGCATAATGTTTTGAGAGGTATTATTCTCCCCTATTTTTCAGGTGTTGCTGGTCTGACCAGTGATAGTACTAGCCTGGGATTCGAACCTGGACCCTTAGATTCCTGCCCAGTCATCCCATTAAAAAGCACTACTGATGATTAGAAGAGAGAACACATGTGTCTAAGGTAGCAGACCATGTATGTGCCAATGAACATATGTTCAATTGGGAGAACACAAAAATATTGGATAGAGAAGAAAAGATACAAAGAAGAAAATTTAAAGAAGCTGCTCACATGACAATGGCAAAAAATCCCATAAGCCAACCTAGTGTGACTAAACATAATGTATGGAAACCACTAATCAACTTTGCTCTTAGGAAAAAGTAGAGAAATCAGGAGGGACCTCATAGATAAGTATATGAAATTTCTACTGGGTTAGAGCGTTACCTTAAAATTCAATACTCAAGAATCTAAGGGTCCAGGTTCGAATCCCATGCTAGTACTGTCACTGGTCAACTCCTGAAGAAGAGGGGAGAATAATACCTCTCGAAACGTTGTGCATATACTAACATGTTCGATGTGCTATTACTAACAGTTGAATGTATTTGGAATATTTAAATCAAGTTAATTTTTTCTAAAGACATTTAATACTCATATTAGATGATGGAAATAGTCCAATATAAAAATATAACTAGAACACCATCATCACAAACCTTCAAAAAAAGTTGTCCCTCAGTTTTATATAATATATTATTGATGTAGGCAATGCTGTGGGAATATATTTACAAAATTCTCTAATTTGGTCATCCCACCATCTTCAAGCTTTATTTATCATGTTGCATATTTTAAAATTAATATTTGACTCTTTGATTATATAATAAGAGTTAATATAAATATGATAATAGCTGACAAAATCTGCACACTGTTGTTCCTTGTATGTAATAAAAATTTCTTTTTAGGTGCAGTAGTTCACTATTCCTTTTTAAGTCAGCCTGAAAATCTTTCATAAGCTAAGTATAGATAATACCTATCTTGTTTTGCTTCTCTTATTTCTATACTTCGTTTTATGCAACACTTCTTTCTGGTTATCTACATGTTCACTTTCTATTTTTCCTTCCTCTATATTATCTTTTGTAGCTATGGAATGTCACTTTTTGTGACTTTCATACTATCACTTTTATCATCTTTTATTGACCTAATTTCCTGCTTTAATACTTGGCAATATCATCTCGTTCCTCTCTTTCTGACTTTGAATTATTTCTTTGAATCCTTGCTGACTTTGAATTATCAATTCATTGAACTCCTGTTGACTTTGTTTTATTTCTAACATTAGTTTCATAAACATTTGTATCTGCTTTTTTATTAAACTGTTAGTTTGCTTCTCGATCTCCATATTAAAAAGACAAGAGAAGCACAAAATTTATCTATTTTAAAAACTAAACTTTTCATTTAACTACTCTATTATATATTTTTAATTTATTTTTTTATTTAATTGGAATGTTCATCCAATCTGCCACACCAGTCCTCTTTAACATTATCTGCCCGCTTATTTGATTCCTGTCATTGCTATTTTTATCCATTTTCTTTTATACATCAACTTACAATTTACTTATCTTTTCTTTTAATGTGTAAAAAATATAAATCATATTAACTTCTACTTGTATAACAGTACTGCAAATATATATAAAGTATTGTTGTTAAAGTTTAAAATGTTAAATAAAACAGTAATCAGTCATATAAATGTCAATTTTAAATTGGTGTGAGTATTCCATTATAAATGTCCAGTGTAGGTGCTGAAGTATTAATGTCACTTCGACATGAATGCCTGAATGATTCCATTCTATTGTATTTAATGTCAATATTCGATCAAGTAATTATTAAATTGTCATTTTAAAATGACAGCTATCAGATAAAAATAAATGAAAGTTAGTAATATGGTGAGAGATGCGAGAATGAAGAAAACAGCCAACATTAAAATATGTTATATATATATGTGAAATGGTTAACCATACCAGCAGTCAGATTAAAATGGTATATAAATATACAACCCACAGCCACCTTTCAAGACTGTTGCCCTAACTGCAAGAAGTAATACTTCACCTGTGGATACTTTTATTTATATTGAGGATAAATCCTCAGGCACCATCCAGCCAAATCTGACCAGCATTATCAACAAAAGGGTTTAAACACTTCAGGTGCTTGATTCCCGTGACTAGCACAAAGAATAAAAAACTGATATGATTCAAATCACTAGACAACATGTATGAAAAACGCAATTGACACACGATGAGGCATTGAAAAAGAGAATTAAGCCAAATTAACCACTTAGGTAAAATTAACTACTTAAAACAACATATTTATTTATAATGAAACGGAAATCTCCAATCCCTTTCCGTTTCACCATCAAACCTAATGACACTCTCATCTGTGCTAAGTTCGAACCTATTTAAATGTTAATAAATATAAATACTCTGTATTTTTAACAAGAGAGGGACAGCCATATTGTTAGTGAGAGGTGTAGCCAGTATTCACCATTGTTAATTTGAACATGTCCGGCTAAAAGCGGGCATCTTGTTGCTGTTACTCCGCGGGAGAACGGGGTTTCTCTCGTCGAAATGCCTAAACCACCATCATGCCGATAGAAGAGACGAGCCTAACATAATGGGAAAGATGATGCCGCCCAGTCAAACTAAACCAAACCAACAGCCAAGAACTTGCAGATAAATCATACTGGTACCGTTTTATTTTTCAAACCGCAGAGCTCTGTGTAATTCTGTGTAATTCTAAATGTAATAATATTTATCTAAGTTAGCTAACTTTCTTTTTAAAATAATGATAAAGCTAAAATGTAATCAAAACTTAAATCCATTTAATATTTTAAATATGTCAATTGCTATCCGAAATTTCATGTTGTTAAAGTTTGAATAATCTGAGTAATTTATATTTTCCTTTCATTCAAAGTAAATTATTTAGTTTAAAGTTATATCACTGCAGTTGTGTCTATATTTCTTTGCTTATTTTATTTTAAATGCTTATTATATTTTATATGCCAAAATTTCGAAACAGTGAGCACTTAATTTCATGTATATTTTAAGAAGATATTATTTGAAAATCTTCGCGTAATTTATTTATAGCATCAACTTTCTGCGCTGTTTCGAAATCCTATTTTTTTATTATTTACATGATTTAATATGCGAAATGTGGCTCGTGTGATCAACCAGTTAAAAACTTAACCTTATAGTTTTATTTAGAATTAAATTTAGCCTTGATCATATTTATAAGTATATTTGACATTTAAATTCTTAAGTCCATAGAAATATACTTTCCCTCCTTAAATATTTCTTATCTATAAGTAACTTAATAGATCGAACATGTCAAAGTACAGATGTAATAATATTCCCTTTAGTAGCATAGACATTTATTATCAGGCTACGCAAGAGTTGGTCCCAATTTGATAGAGCTAATATGCTATTAACTCGTATTTCATAGTATGAAATATACTATTCTTTGCTTGGCGGATGTGATCTTATTTTATAAAATTATTCTCGTTTTGCTGCTATACGTAATATACGTATCTTAAGATGGAGCCACGGCGTTGCCAGCACATCTTCTTCTATAGGGTAGAGCAGTAGCGAAGCCTGAGCCAAGGCCAGGTTAGCACGTAAGACCCCCGCCATTCCTGAACACATGTTCCTTTCCACGCAGCATTGCGATCGGTTACAGGGTACCGGCGTTTGTCGCAAGAACCCTGAAGTTATTTCATCCATCCGCAGAGCGACTTTTCCTATTATTGTTTACCTGTGCCATAGCGCATTGGTAAAATCTTATTTCAGCCAACTCTCCCACCTTTATATAACGCTTTCAGCATTCTGAAAGTTTCTCTCGAAAGCCATGTTCAATCGATCATTACTTGAGCTGGTTTTTGCGCTCGTTATTAAATTATATATGGGTATTTTCGTAAATAAATTCATGATCAAAGTTTAATATAATTATTTATATACCAGCCACAAATGTAATAGGAATTGGCTCATCGAGATCTATAGACATAACGTAGTGATTAATTATGTATTAATTGAAAAGCAACTCATAAGATGGGCACATGTCAAACCCATTTATGAAAATTAAATGAAAGTATTTATCAAAAGCTATTTTGAATTGTATAAAAATTGTTTATATAAAGCTATTTATAATTGTATATGAAAAGAGAATGTGTTCTCTTATCCACCCAATGTTTGTACATTCGACGATGAAATGTGTAAAACTGATCAATTTCATGCCATTTGTAAATAAATATATAATTAATTTAATGTATTTCGTTCTCTGTTTCGTTATTGATCTAATTCAATCCAATTCTAATTACTATTTATAGTCTATATATGTGAAAACTATGCATTCAGTTAAATTAAATTTAGTGATATTTTAGTCAATTAAGAACCTTTCTTGTATTCGTCAGAGTCTTATTGCTTCTCCGTGACCTATGTCGGCCGTGTGGAAAGAGGTATACTACGTGTAATTTCAAGGTGGTCATTCGTAGGGTCTTGAGTCTTGGAATCCTGGCTTACGAGTTGAAGTGCGGTCGGACTCGGGATGTCATAGTCCTAGTCTGGTCAGCTTCGGTCTCTTTTGCTTAGATTCTGAATTCTGTTACGCGAATGTACAAACTTGACTGTTACATAGTATTTTTTTTTTTTCACCGGGTTTGGACGCCCAAAATCGTGGGGCTTGTAACTCATTTCCACCCCTGAAGAGATTATGGAGTGTATATATATAATTCTTTTGGTCAAAATTAACGATTTTGAGTCAATTTTTTTTTAAATAATGTATATATGTAAGATTTTTTTTTTCACCGGGTTTGGACACACATCGTGTGACTATTCGATATTCCAATACTCTGTAGAGCGTTTAATATATACATATGTTTTTTTTTTTTCCTTCCATTATAAATAATAATGAATAATATATATGTAGTATTTTTTTTCCCCGGGTTGGTAGTAACTTATTTCCACTTCTAAGGAGATTGAGTATAGAGATAAAATTCTTTTGTTTAAAATTAATGATTTTGAATTAATTTTTTTTTTCGTTTTCCAAAATAATGTATATGTATAGATTTTTTTCCCTGAGTTTGAATGTCAATTGATTCCATACTCTGAATAGATTATTATTTTATTAGGTAAAAAGGTATTTGTAGATGCATAGTAGAATTTTTAAGGGGATTTCTAATATATGCTGTGTAAACTTTCTTGCTCACTGTGACTGGCGCCCGAGGATGATTTGAATAAATGTCAAATCGTTCTCACATAAATTTTGTCATCAGGAGTAAAGAGAGAAAAGGGGGGGGTCTATGATTTGTATTATTTGTTTTATGAATTGGATTGAACGAGAAAGAGAAGGAAATAAATGTAAGGTCAAATCAAATCTTAAAGGTTCGAAACTAGCACAGACGTGTAAATTAAATTATAACCATGAACCGTGGAAAATTTAAAAAAGAAAAACAGCTGCAAGAGGCCAAGGGTGAGTTGCATTTTATAATTTTTTTGTTATATATGTTAAATTTATTTCACTGTTAGTTAAATGTTGGGTGGGCATCAAGCGAATGTATAGCGAGAAGTTAGATGTATTAATAGAGTTAGGCATAGGTGTTGAGATGAGTAGGAGACAGATCGTTTTCTTTGTGGAGTGCAGCAATTAGCCGAGTTAGTAAAGTAAACAAAAACCAAGAAACTTTAGTAAAAACAAATTGAGCCATTAAAAAGAGAAAATTTTTTTTTGTTAGTATATTAAAATGGATAGTAGTATGGAGGAAGAAAGGGAAGTAGCAAGTCAAATTAGGGACAAGGCATCGATACATCAAAGCGTGGCCATGTCAGAAAAGTCAGACACCACGGGATCTGAACAGAGACCTATAGAAGAAATTAAGAAGGAATGCTGGAATATGAACTCAATGATGGAGTCACTAGTGAAGCAACTTAGACAGGATGCAGAAGAGAGAGATAGGAAAAATAGACAGGATGCAGAAGAGAGGGATCATAGAAATAATCTAGAAATGGAACAACGTTTTGAAGAGAGAGATAGGAAAAATAGACAGGAAGCAGAAGAGAGGGATCATAGAAATAATCTAGAAATGGAACGACGTTTTGAAGCTTTGGGCAGGCGATGTGAGAAAGGGACAGCACATATTAGAGAAAACTTAGAAGAAAAACTGTGTAAAATCCTGCAGGGATGCCAGCTAAAAGGTGAGGAGATTCCAGTAAAACTTGCAGAGAAGATAGAAAAAGCACAGGACGAAAATGACAAGGAAATGCAGAATACTGTAGAGGATGAAATAGAAGAGTTAGTGCCAGATCAGGGAGAAGAAGTAAACTCTGATAGCACAATGCTAAAAGAAGAAAATATTAAAATTGATATAATAGTATTAGTAAAAGAAGAGTTAAAACCAGTGGAAAAGGAAGAGTTGAGGAAAACTGAGCTGGACAAAATGAGCAAGCCAGAGATTAATGAAGGGGATGATGAAAGTTGCCATTTCCTTTTGAAGAAGACCGAATTGGAAACGTGGGATAGCAAGGACACGCTGGAGAATATACTAGAGACTGAAAATAAAGAATCTAAATGTGTGGATATTGAGGCGATAGTAGAAGATGCTCTTCGGGATCTCAGCAGGACAGAACAGAGTTGGATAGAGAGCTTTGGGAAATAGGTGGACTGCATGGGAAGTACGAATCAAAGAGTACTGTAAAGAACAAGAAGAAAAGGAAAAGAAAGGATCCATACCCAAGTAGGAAGAAAAGATGGACAGAGAGAAGACAGGAGACAGCCGCAGAGGTTCGCCAGGGGAAGAACAGAGGGAGAGAGAAAGAACGGGTTCAAACCCTACTATTTGGGAATAACAGATCTGGAAAACACCCATATAGTGGAAGCAAGTTTGTACCGGGTTTAGAAATGCACCCAGCACAACCGACTCTGAGATGGGAAGATGAGTATGAGGGATATGAATGGACATCAGATGAAGAGGATGACATTATATTCGGGTGCTGTTTTAAGTTATATAAAGAAGAGTTAATTAATGTACCACCAGATCCTATTTAGATAAAAATATGTATATATTTGTTACGATCTGCCTTTCCTTATCATTATATACTTTATAAATTATTATTATATATATAAAAAAAAAATTAATTAATTAACATCCCCATTGTATATTAATTAACGTATATCCAGTAGGATATAAAAGTTTGTTTAATGTAAATATTTGACAATATTCTATTTTGTGTGGTTTGCTTTTAAACTTAATTTAGTCGTATTTTTTTTTGTAATAATTGATTGTCTAATATGTATGAAATTCCTCGGTATAGAATGTAGCAGGCAAGTGGGTTTATATGTTTTCATCTCTATGTGATAGCTTAATTGATTTAATATTATGAGTAAAAAAAAAAAAAAGCGTCAAATTATTTAATAGCCAACTGTAAGTAAATTCCTTTTTTTTTTGTTATTTTTTTTGTCCCAAGTATTCGGATATGAAACGGAAATCTCCAATCCCTTTCCGTTTCACCATCAAACCTAATGACACTCTCATCTGTGCTAAGTTCGAACCTATTTAAATGTTAATAAATATAAATACTCTGTATTTTTAACAAGAGAGGGACAGCCATATTGTTAGTGAGAGGTGTAGCCAGTATTCACCATTGTTAATTTGAACATGTCCGGCTAAAAGCGGGCATCTTGTTGCTGTTACTCCGCGGGAGAACGGGGTTTCTCTCATCGAAATGCCTAAACCACCATCATGCCGATAGAAGAGACGAGCCTAACATAATGGGAAAGATGATGCCGCCCAGTCAAACTAAACCAAACCAACAGCCAAGAACTTGCAGATAAATCATACCGGTACCGTTTTATTTTTCAAACCGCAGAGCTCTGTGTAATTCTGTGTAATTCTAAATGTAATAATATTTATCTAAGTTAGCTAACTTTCGTTTTAAAATAATGATAAAGCTAAAATGTAATCAAAACTTAAATCCATTTAATATTTTAAATATGTCAATTGCTATCCGAAATTTCATGTTGTTAAAGTTTGAATAATCTGAGTAATTTATATTTTCCTTTCATTCAAAGTAAATTATTTAGTTTAAAGTTATATCACTGCGGTTGTGTCTATATTTCTTTGCTTATTTTATTTTAAATGCTTATTATATTTTATATGCCAATATTTCGAAACAGTGAGCACTTAATTTCATGTATATTTTAAGAAGATATTATTTGAAAATCTTCACGTAATTTATTTATAGCATCAACTTTCTGCGCTGTTTCGAAATCCTCTTTTTTTTATTATTTACATGATTTAATATGCGAAATGTGGCTCGTGTGATCAACCAGTTAAAAACTTAACCTTATAGTTTTATTTAGAATTAAATTTAGCCTTGATCATATTTATAAGTATATTTGACATTTAAATTCTTAAGTCCATAGAAATATACTTTCCCTCCTTAAATATTTCTTATCTATAAGTAACTTAATAGATCGAACATGTCAAAGTACAGATATAATAATATTCCCTTTAGTAGCATAGACATTTATTATCAGGCTACGCAAGAGTTGGTCCCAATTTGATAGAGCTAATATGCTATTAACTCGTATTTCATAGTATGAAATATACTATTCTTTGCTTGGCGGATGTGATCTTATTTTATAAAATTATTCTCGTTTTGCTGCTATACGTAATATACGTATCTTAAGATGGAGCCACGGCGTTGCCAGCACATCTTCTTCTATAGGGTAGAGCAGTAGCGAAGCCTGAGCCAAGGCCAGGTTAGCACGTAAGACCCCCGCCATTCCTGAACACATGTTCCTTTCCACGCAGCATTGCGATCGGTTACAGGGTACCGGCGTTTGTCGCAAGAACCCTGAAGTTATTTCATCCATCCGCAGAGCGACTTTTCCTATTATTGTTTACCTGTGCCATAGCGCATTGGTAAAATCTTATTTCAGCCAACTCTCCCACCTTTATATAACGCTTTCAGCATTCTGAAAGTTTCTCTCGAAAGCCATGTTCTATCGATCATTACTTGAGCTGGTTTTTTGCGCTCGTTATTAAATTATATATGGGTATTTTCGTAAATAAATTCATGATCAAAGTTTAATATAATTATTTATATACCAGCCACAAATGTAATAGGATTTGGCTCATCGAGATCTATAGACATAACGTAGTGATTAATTATGTATTAATTGAAAAGCAACTCATAAGATGGGCACATGTCAAACCCATTTATGAAAATTAAATGAAAGTATTTATCAAAAGCTATTTTGAATTGTATAAAAATTGTTTATATAAAGCTATTTATAATTGTATATGAAAAGAGAATGTGTTCTCTTATCCACCCAATGTTTGTACATTCGACGATGAAATGTGTAAAACTGATCAATTTCATGCCATTTGTAAATAAATATATATAATTAATTTAATGTATTTCGTTCTCTGTTTCGTTATTGATCTAATTCAATCCAATTCTAATTACTATTTATAGTCTATATATGTGAAAACTATGCATTCAGTTAAATTAAATTTAGTGATATTTTAGTCAATTAAGAACCTTTCTTTGTATTCGTCAGAGTCTTATTGCTTCTCCGTGACCTATGTCGGCCGTGTGGAAAGAGGTATACTACGTGTAATTTCAAGGTGGTCATTCGTAGGGTCTTGAGTCTTGGAATCCTGGCTTACGAGTTGAAGTGCGGTCGGACTCGGGATGTCATAGTCCTAGT